>DWAE01000165.1:0-20143 GCA_018237945.1 Heliconius sapho
TGCCAAATTTTGGAGGCATTGCGTGTTGAGTGGCAGAACTCAATGCCGCGCTTTTCTTTATTATTATTCGTTATTTCCCTTTGAAATAGGAAAGTGGACAAAAATATACAAAGTAATACAGTTGTGTCTGTATATATAGCTAGATTAAACTAATAAACTTATAATATCACTTATATAATCATTAAAAAAATATTTTATCACAACAATAATATACCATAAGACATACTGCAGTTAGATGTACGAGTTTTACGAGAAAAAATAATTATATAAGGAACTTTAAGAATAAATTTAAAATCAAAAACTTATCATGAAAAGAAAACAACAGAAGTTTAGGTGACTATAAAATACATGAACTTTTAAGTTCATAAAATTTTATATTTACTTACCAAATAACACAAAAACTACAAAATTCAACCTAAAAACAGATAAAGCTCATAATTAATTGAAAAAGTAAGTTGATTAATTAAAAATCTTTGCTCAAATAAATCATATAATAAAAAAAATTGCTTCGTTCCAAATGGCGTTCGCTAAGCGCGATCAGATCTAACAAAACATAAATTTAAATTTAAAACCGTACCCTTTCAAACTGTTCACTCGCGCTAGAAATACAATAAAGCGCTTTTTGCTGAATGTTTGAAAAAATATTTTATATATGTATTGCACATTATATTATAAGAATTTTGACGTACCTTGATAAGAACGTATGGCTTAGTGGTATTGCACTTGGACGATTTCTAAGAGACACGGGTTCAATTCCCGCTACGTTCAAATTCTTAAAAGTTTTCCAAAAAGGTATTTTATATTTGTTTACTAAGCTAATCGTAGGGTATCTTTGTTTACGTGGACTTACAAAATCCTGTGTTTTCTCGTTCTAGTAGGAGTTTAGGGAAATCCAGACAGGATTGCTCTAAGTGTCCCCGTACACTCCTAAGTTTACCTACATGCCAAATTTCAACTAAGTCCATTAGCTATCAATAGTGGAACAGTTTTTTATATTTAGTGTTTAAATAAGATGTTTATATTTGTATCATTGAGAATTTTAACAATTTTTTGATCATATCATAATAGCTTATTGCAGTAAATATTTTAAAATTTCATTTTAAAAATATATTTGTTGGACATACACGCAAAAGCTATTGAAATGGATTTAAATGAAATTTATAGTTCTATGCTATGGTCAATATTTTCTACTGTGTGACTGACTGACAGACATCGCACTGCCGAATGTCCGAAACTATCGCGGAAAAATTATAATAAATAACTAGGAAAACCGATAAAACCGATCTTTTTGATTTTACCGAAAAACGAGCTTTTACGTTTTATTTACGGAAATCAGAGCTTCAAAGTAATAATTTTAAAACGCTTCAAGCGCTTTTGTAGCTGCAATTTTAATAGAATTTGCGTATCTTCTAATGGAACGGTTGTCATAATGAAATAAGGTACTTTTTGTTTAAAAGCAATCTCGATTTATTAAAAAAATCGTATTTTTCCAACACGAATCTGCTATTTTACGGTTTACATAGTGATTTCTGCAATTGATTAGATTATTGTACTTTAATGGATATCTAACTTTACCGAATAATATCCCAATATTTATGGCTTCTCATTTACTTATATACTCTATATAACAGAGGCGAGTTGAGAGATCCTAGTCCAAACTAAAAACTCCATTCTCTGCTTTCTACAGATTGTATTTTGTATTTGTATGAGGACTGGTCAAGCCAATGGTGCGCTTTTTCGTAGACCACACGTTTTATAGTCAAATGTTAGAACCCACAACGACCACGATTACAGTCAGATGTGCTTATTTAAATCTGAATTTACATGAACTTAAAATATTTTTTCTTTTTTTGAATTGTTCTAAAAAATATAAAGTGTGCTAGGTACAAATGTTACAAGGTACTTATTGTTATTTTTCCTTTCTCGTAATTATAACCTTAGAGGAGAAGTGGGAGAATGGTTTTAGTCTGTCCTATATTTTTTTCGTTCGTATTTCACGTGAATACGTGAAATTGCCCTGTTGATTGCCCTTTGGCTCGACACCAGACTGAAGAAATAAAAATATAAATTTAAGCACATATTTAAATTTTCTCGAGTGGACATCGAACACACAACCAGTTGCGTTTGCAGTCCCACACTTATGCCCCTGCGCTATGACTGGCCTCAATTGAAAGACAGTTTATAACAATATTAATATTATTTAACATTTTACTTAATTTTTCAAAATGTTTGCTATCGTTTGCATGGAACTTTCACAAAATGTGAACAGAAGCTAAACTTCGTTACATTTAAAGAGAGCCAGAAAACCAGAAACCTGAAATAAGAAAAATCCCAAAGCAATTACACGAACTGTTATCTTAATCCATTTCCATATACAAAGTGTCAAGTCCACGGTGAAAAAAGATGAAAAAAATACCACAGAAAGACCAGTTATCTAAAATCTTTCCACTCCGGGGGAAGATATTTAGCATAATGAGTGAAGTCTAACCAGCGTTTAGGGTGAAAGGGATGGGTAGACCTAAATTTACTAAGATAAGAGCGAGATGGGTGTAGATTTAGGAGAACAATATCACAATCTTGTTTCTAGGCCATTTCCTTTAATTAGTGAAGGACAGCAGGCGATTTATTTGCGTTATGTTTAAGATAGTCAGTCAAATGTTTCGGCTTCACAATGAAGGGTTTTGTAATAATTAAGATATGGTACAGTAGTATTTCATTGTAGAAGATAAACTGGAAAATAAAAATAATACGTTCCATCGAGTGAGCATCGAAATCACAGCAGTATCGTGTACTGTCATACGCTAACCCATTACACCAAGATGGCTTGGATGACAAAGCAGAAAATGATTAAAAAATATAAAATGATTTCAAATGAAAAATATGAGTTACAAAGAACAAAAAAATACATTTTTCCTATGTTTTATTTTAATATAAAAATATACGAACTTAAGTAAGAAATACTTAGTTGTTAAAAAGACAAACAAAATAAATATTTACAAAATCAAATGATCACAAGGTAATACTTTCCAACGAATTAACCCTTCAAAGTACCATCGGGTCGTAAAGGAAAGGGAGACACGGGTCTAACATTAAATTGAGACATTTAACATTGAATGCGTTTACACTAATGGTTAACTGGGATCAGAATGGCACCGTGCCTAAATTAGCCTTTAAACACGATGTTTTATTCTTTTCGACGACAATGACGGCCCTTTAACTCACTTAGTGACATTTCTAATACTTATTTTAAACTATTGTTATTTTTTGTTGTAAATATTTTATTATTTTTTAGCATTATAATGAGTAAGCAGAAAGAAACTACTTTAAAATTTTCATTTTACGCCTAATTACAATATAACTTTTAAAGTAATACTTAATTTTTTGGTTAAATTTACACAGTGATATAACTGAAAATATTTCTTTAAAAAGCCATTCTAAAAACTGAAAACTTTATACCTTGGCCAAAATTTGAAGTAATTAAGTTATATTTATCAATATGCTCTCTCATACACAGTAGTTGGCAAACAGATAGAAGGTCCTTGGCAGTGAGAGAAATTATGGAAAATCAACAAAAAACAGTTCATAAATCATACAGGGGCAGACGGACCGTTGCTCGAGTCTGAATACGAAATGAGATACCATTCATTTGAGGGTTACAGCTTTTTATATTGTTTTGAATAGATGATTGCGTTTTTTTATGAATATGGATTTGCTAAAAATATTTATTTTTTTTTATAAATTCAACTCCTATGTTTCCTACATATGTTATATATAGACAGAGTGTATTTAGTGTGAGTGTTGAGATATTGTGTGTTGTTTGACTTCCCCATCTGGAAATAGAACTCACAATCATCGTGTTCTCAGATAGACACTGTGCTGTTTGCTCCACGATGGCCTAGTATTGCAATAGATGAATATAAAAATTTATAAAAACATTGTAATTAATGTATATCCCATTTATAATTCCAATATGAGTGTATAATAACAGTTTAAGTTACCTTATTTTTATATTACCAGAAGATATTATAATCAAATTGGGACATTTTTGTTCAGGTTGATTTAATATTTTTATAAAAATATGTACGTTTTCCATACAATATTGTGAGGCAACTTACCTGACAGTCGTTATTTGAGGATCACATTACTTGGAGTGAATATTCATATTTAAAAAAAACATCTCGACATGTTTCTCTATATATATATATGAAGTGATTCGAAAACAGTGAAAGTATTTGGTTGTTCCTGCCTATACCACGAAATACGTGAAGTGATAAAAAAAATAGCGCACACACTGCTTTAACATTTTGAAAGTATTGTTCCACAATGAAGAGAAATATAGTTTAATTATCTTGATCTCAAAAAAGTATAAAAGATGAAACCCGCGCCTCTTGAACCGATTCCAAAAGATACTACTATTTATATATAAAATACTGATTCAAACCCGCTACGTTCAAGTAAAACATATACATACTGTATGAAAACATTTGTTGATAATGCAATTGTGTTAATTACCAAAAAGCTCTCCTTATTTCAGATTTATTAAAAGGGGAAATATTAAAAGCACGCCACAGCGGAGCACTTATTCAGGCGGCGCTTCCTGCCCTCTGCCATTGTTTTTTTTTTCAACTTTTTCCCATTTATTTCATTTTCAGAGCAGGATTTCTTGAACCCATATTTCACGCTCATATTGTCTACTATTTGCATAGAAAATCTTATTTTTTTTCTGCACCTTTTGTGATTTTCTTTTATTGTAAAGATACAAAAAGATGAACTTTCTATTAGTATATATTATATTTTTAATATCAGCAAGCTGTATTTCGCAAATAACAAGATAGGCAGCACCTAATATATGAATCTCTTTAAGGAATACCCTACAAAGCGTTGATTCACATATGCCTAAGTGGGTAGTTATAATTAAAAACCGGGGCACTCGACTTGGGGTAACTTAATGCAATTATGCTTGAATTTTTCGCGACATATGGCCTCCGAAACGTTTACCAGCCTAGGGTTGCGGTTTCAAAGGGTATCGATTTGGTAAAAAAATATACGATTGTATTTAGTGGTATTGAATCACTTTTGGTGAATATGCTGTGTTCAAATAAAAATAAAAAAATGATAGAAATCAGTAGGATTCACATTTAATTCTTGACTATGACGAGGGTTAAGTTAGACGTTTTTGAATATGGAAAATTTAAGGTAAGTAGGTATCTCTATTAAAGCATCGCTATAAAGGAATAGTATGTTTACTTTATAAGTTATGTGCAGAAAATGCATGCAAAATTTTTCAAATTTGTAGAAACTACAAAAATTAACATTTGAGAGCTCAAACTACTTACTTTTTGAACATTGGGCACGAATTGAACTGATTTGATAATAGAGCCAGGACCACTAGTGTAACTCTGCGAGTTACCAGTTCTCAGCAGATACCCCTTGTAGCATTTGATATATAAAAGTGTATTTCTAGTTTTTCCTTAATTAGGTATATATTATTGTCTCTTTTACGTTAACTGATCTTAATGTAAAACTATCCAACAATTGTATTATACATTTATATAAAATATGTTTAAAATTTGTAACAAAAGCCAAAATAGTTCTTAGTATATTGTTTCCAAAAAATATGATCCACCATAACCAACGCCCTAACGTATTCATTAGGGAACATTCCCTTGAGTAAACCGCGGCCCTGGAGTGCATATGGCGAATAAATGCTCTTCGTATTCTTCTACTAACTAGACAATTACATCCCTATACTCGACGGTTTCTAATTCTACTTATAGCTTTACGGCGTTAAATGGCCAAAAGGAACATTTTTTTTTCAGCTTCACGCTGTATCCTGCCAATGCCAAAAGGCAGAAGAAACCTAGAGTTAGGACACTCCATTTCTGACTTCATGCCGATTTTTTGAAGCATTGCGTGTGTGGCAGAACTCAACGCAGCACTGTGCCTAAAGTAACATTTTTAATTTTTTTGGCAGTAGTCAATAAAAGCTATGCTTAGATTAAATTATTAAGTGAAATCCGCAGCTTAACTTGGCAATTAATTTTATTTCAAAATCGAAACTTCGCCTGTATTATGCAATATATTTGATGCAATTGAGATCGAAGTAACTTAAGTTTTTACACGTATATTGCAAAATTAACTGGGATATCTATTTTTTATAATCATTTTTCATCTCCTCGAGTGTGGATCGAACCTAAAATCAGTCGGTTTTACAGTCACACTTCGTGCCGCTGCTTCACGACTGCCCTCTGTCTTTCCAGTCCTCATTCTTTGTTAATATAATAATTATTCAAAGTAGGAAAAACTAAATATAATATACAAGTTTTTAATTGCGGTTTCACTCCGTGGTTAAATGTATTATCTAAAATTTCTGTATGACACATTCATTACATAAAGTTAAATTAAAACGATTAATGAAATACAGCCTATAACGTTCTTCGATAAATGGACTATCCAATATAATACAAATATTTTTTAACTCAAACCAGTATTTCTTAATATTAGCTCGTTCAACTAAACAAATTCTTCAGCTAAGATTCCAAAATTAGATTAAATAACAAAAACATAACATAAAATATTTAAATACGCAAATGAAAAATAAATATCCAAAAATGCTATCAATATTAACGCAATTCTATTGAAACGCGAACATCAAAGTAAATTACAAGCTGATAATGATAACTATAGTACGAATACAGAATATTGATCATTAGAACTATAGTGGATCAGATGGCAGACCACTAGCGCATATGTTGAGCGATTGTGTGTACGAGTTCGGTGAGTTTTGATACTTGAAAAAAAAAATATGTAGAAATTATTATAAATTATAAAGAAATTACCCTAATAATATGATAAAATAAATATTTTGTGAAGATGGATCTTTATTCCACTTTTAAATAAAACTACTGAACGGATGAATGAAACTTTACAGTAATATACGTATGTTATATATCAGGATAACATAGGCTAAATAACAATTAATTTAAGCGGACGAACCCCCCGAAGAGCGTTAGTAAGTCATAATGTTTTACCTTATTTATTTTTAGATATAATATTAGATAACCTCATGTAAAAAATATATAAGTGATGAAAGTCTAAAGTGGCAAGTTATTTTATATTTTTCTCACTGTGTTTTATTTATCATACAACAACAAAAATTTACATTGTGACATAATTTTAATTTCTTGCCTGTATGTATCACGCACATAGCAGAGTAGGTAGAGAGAACCTGAGATCCTAGTGTTAAGTCCTAATGGTAACGGAGTGTCCGTTACCATTAACACATTTCCGTTCCCCACTATAATTAATTTTGCAGGTATTTGTATGTAAAATTAAGATTCGTGTGATTAGTTAAAAAGAAATGGCACCCGCCGTTTCTTTTAAGTTCAATTTTAACTACAGACCTAAAAATAATAATCCAAGTACAAAAACATATCATCCCAACTATTCCCCTTAGTAATAATACAATACGCATTATTGCACGGCTTTGTACAAATGTTTATTTGCGAAGCGCATTACAACCCGACAACTGGACTAAAACTGTCATTATTATCACAGAAAGAAGTACTTAATAATATAATGTATAAGCTGAAGTTTATATATTTTGCATATAGTGATGTGTCACTCGGTTCTTCGTTATTTGCTAGGCGCTTACTTTTTTTATTTATTTAATGTTTTACACTTATTTTTAAGATTTAAAGTATAATATTATAGTTTATATAAGTATATTTTTTATATCAATTAAATAGTGGCAAAATGTTATGAAAAAAAAAATCAAAAGTAGTACATTTGTATTTTTGAAAATGATCTTGATGATTAAAAATACAAGAATTGTGGATATCGAAACGAAACCATATTTTTTTTTTCAACTAATATTTTAAGTCATCGAATATAGTTGGTGTTGGTTCAGGTTCAGAAAAAGGTATTTTTTCTTAACTTTACGCCTTATCACATATCAAGGTTTTCAGGGAGAATTGAGAAGCTAGTGGAACCATTTTCCTCCAAAGTCTCGAAGCATTGCGTGTTGGGTGGTGGAACTCAACGCCGCAATATTTTATTTCCGACACAAAAATCATAATAAAATTCAAACCTTGTAAGCATCCGATGCATCAATCATTTCATCTCAAATACATTTCTCTTCAAAGTGCATTTAACGCGTCCCATATGGTAATGGGCACTATGGGGGTGCCTTGTCCACGGCTTTTACACCATATGTTACAAAAATTTATAAAACAAGTGGGCTTCAAATCCCACTTTAATGTTAGGTTATTGCGGATTCGATTACGAAAATATAAAACTAACCTCATTTTAACATTATTCCTATGTAAAATAAAGTTCAAAATGCAATACGTTTGAGTTAAATTTAATTGTAAGTAAAAACAATCTAAAACGAACTTTAACTTGATTTAAATAAGACTTAAATTTAAGTTACTTTAAGTGATAATATTATATGAATAGTTAGCACTGCCATAAGCTTAGAACGCAATGGTTAATAAATAGATTTAAATTATTACACGATCCTATACCTTATATTTTCAAAAATAAGGTTGATTATCGATAACACATTAACCTGTATGACATTCGAACGATTAACAGGGTGGTTGATCTAAAAGAATTATTCAAAGAAAATAATCCCTTAATACAGTCAATACTTCAATTCTAAAACAAAATATTTCATAGTAATATAGACTTTATATTAGTTGAAATAATGAATATAGTCGTGTGAAAAAATGTCTTGTTACTGATCAACTTTTTCTGTTGATTTATTTTGTTGTTGCACACCATATGGCAAACTTGTATTAGTCAAATAGGGGAATCTAAACATATTTTAATATTTTGTATAAAACAGGTGCTTTTATTAATAGTTGTGACTAACGCGTGTGATGAAAGCAATTAGGTAGTAAATTTAGTAAAAACTACATAAATAAGCATTCTGGATTTTGTCTAAAGATTTACTTGAAAAAAATATGAAGAAAATTTTCATATTTCTGCTACTGTAACAACATCATATCAGCGTTGAGCTCCACCACTACATAGAGAATGAAGTGTGTTGACATTCAATTTTCTTTGCCTAACCTGATATATGCGGGATATATACATGTAGTAAAAAATATTATAATCATATAGATGCATTTTATCCGCTTAATGTTGGGCGAACCCAGAAATCATCTACTTATAATCCTAAAATTATATTATATACATATATTTGCAATATATCAATAGCAAACTTCCCTCGGCTACTGTACTTTTGAATGATTCGGCAGACCGTATTCTACACTAAGTAGACACTGTTTCGCAATATAATCGTTAATCGAAAAAAAATCTTATGACGTCCTCTTAAGTTGTGTTTTGTCTATAAATGTCAAGTGTTTTTTTCTTTGGGGATAACGCTATATATAAAATAAATATATGTACTTTGCTTACTTCACGCTGTATTCACAGCGGGATAGCCAGAGAGAACGGAGCACCAAACACTATGGTAAATTATGCTAACATAAATTGTATTTGCGGGGTTGAGTTCCGCTATTCAATATATAATATCTTAAGAATTCGGCGGAAAGTAAGGAACGGCAATATTTAAGAGAGAGTGGAGTGCTTTAACACCAAGTTCCCCAGTCCCATCTGCCTACGCTACTATTTGCGAGGCATACTCATACATAGCCATCAGCAGTCAAAGTACTAAATTTGCAGAATCGATTACTAAGTCACACAACCAGTTACTCGATATTCTATATATTTATAAAAACTAACAAAGCTCCTATCAAAGCCCTTACTTATAAGGAAAAACTAAACAAAAAAAAACAATTAAAACTACAACAAACAATGACGCAACAATCCCAATCAACTCTATTCCTATGGGACTAGAGAAATACAAAAAGAATATTAGCAGCAGCACCGAGTAATCTGTCTACGACAAGTTGGAAGGCAATCGAAGTGTCACGCCAATCTAAGTTGCAGATGCGACCTCTTACCCGACATCATCAGTCAATCGAGTGAGATAGTAGAGTTTGAAGTAAGTTATTTGAGCTTTTGGAAAAGTTAGTCTTCTTATATTCAGCTTTTGATTTTTTTAAGCTTAACGCTGTATCCCGTAGGTACACGGAAAGGTGGTCCATTCTCTTTAAGACATTCTGTTCATTACTTTTCGCCGAATTCTGGAGATTTTGTGTGTTCAGTCATGGGACTCAATACCGCGCTTTAATTCATACAGAAGGAACCCAGTGTTAAGACACTTCGTTCCCCACTTTCCGCCGAATTTTAGAAACATTGCGTGTTGAGTAGCGCTCACTCAACGCCGCGCATTGCCTGGACCCCAGAACGAAGAAATGGCAATATAAATTTAAATAAATATTTCATTTGATTTAGTAAGATCGAACCCACAACCAGTCACGTTTAGTCACTCAATATATAACATATTTCTTTAATAATTATTTTAAACTATACTATCTTAAATATTTCACTGACTCTACCGCACAAATATGCACTTGTCACTATAATTTATTATAATTAAATTATCTTAATCTATATTATTCAAAGTGTTTATCAACACCCCCCGTACGTTGTCAGCACACGTGCCGCAAATTACTTATCGGGATAAACTTTGATATGTCAAAGTTAAACCGATTTATTGGTTATTATGTTAAATCATAAATAAAGAATTAAAAGACAGTGTTATTTTGTCTGATCTGTATTTTTTTGTTTTGTTTTATTTTTTTATTGTTTTTATTTCAGTTTGAAACTTTATTCCGCTTTTAATAAAGAACTTTGGGTCAACACAGCGTGTTAAGTGGCAAAACTCAACGCTGCTCTTTGTTTTACCAAAGCGGGAAATAAAAATAATTTATTCTTCAGTATTTCATATGATAACTATATTAAAATACAATTGCAGATTATCAGGATTAAAAATTTAATGATTGTTGCATCATCCAAGAGAAATTCAGATTTAATCTCAGTCATCATCTAATCTATTTTTTTTATGAATTTCATCTAAAATAATATTATATTACAGACTATCTACAAAAACTTACTTATCTCAATCTAAATCTTTCAAAGGAACGTCATTAACGCTACACGAAGAAATAAATGGAACAGCTTCTCAGAGTGAGCTAGGGAATGGCCAAAAAATGGCTAAAATCTGACAAATGACTTTCCTTTAACGTCTGCGCCCATCTTATTATCATTACCCACTACCGAACAGAACTCATTTGATTCTTCTTAAAATACATTTTAGTTAATAGAAAACATATCTTATTGCATGACTACTTAAGCTTCTTTTGCTATATCAACATCTTCTAAACCAACTTTAGTTTCAGTTATTTTATTTTTAACTTTGTTACTATTCAGCAAAAGGTTTAGTTTAGTTTGATTCGTCTAAATGTTAGATATCAATTTGAAAAGAAGCGTCTGTGTTAATAGCATTATTCGCAATCTCATCCATACACTCGGGGGTTACGACTATAGCGGAATATCATTTTTTATTCCACATATAAAACATATTTATTACAATCATAATCGTTATAGTTTTTCTAGTGCCTTGTTTGCCGAGATAAACAGACGATAATAGTGGAACTTTTTTTTAAGAATAGGGCGAAATGGTAAAAACATTTGTTTTGTTATATACATTAAAGATTTTGTTATAGACATTATCAAACGTATACTGATTAAGACAAATAGTTTTTATTTAAATAGGATAAACATCTAACTTTTTTTTTATTTATTCATAATGTATACATTAAATGTGATTCAAAATATTGAAATATTTTTTAATAAAAATTTATTAGTAAAAACCAATAAATTAAAAATAAATTTTGATTTCAATATAAGCAAAATTTTTAATTTGAATATTAGCATAATATGTACTAAACAACGAAATATTTATAATATACTTACATACAAACAAAAATATTTTAAACTGAAATGTTAATTTCCAACTTTCAAGAACCTGTCAACGTAAAAGTAATTTCGAGCATACACGCAAAGTGGCTCCCGATTTTCAACATCATACTGTCTTTGTCGAGACCCTAGCACAGCTACTTCCAATTCACAGCAGTTATTATTATCTTGACCCGGTGATTGTCTCACTCGCTATCATAGAACTTCACGGATTGGACGGATGTTTTAGATCATCCCTCCTTCTTGCCTCTCATTGGTCGCCACGCCACGCCCCCGATACAGAAAGCCTCAGCCAAGGGTAGTTTCCAACCCCACTTATATATTTTCACCCTCATGTCGCGTTCGCATTCGTAAATTCACTAACGGGTAATACGCACGCGTCTCTGTGAGAAACGTTGCGAAATAAGTAACGAAAGTTTTGTTCCGAGTGAAACTTATTAAATGAGTAAACGATGACAATGGACATTCAAAATAATTACCAAAATTATAAAGAGCATTCTCCGGATTCTAAGGAGACCAGTTCGAATATTGAAAGTGCTAAAACTTCACAATATCCCAAGACCGACATGCAGCCGACAGTGATTGGTCAAGGAAAAGCCTCGAAACGATCGTTTGATGTGGCATTTCTAATGATGCCTGATGAAAAAGTTCGGCCGGTACAACCTGAGAGACAATTAAGAGTATCGAAACAACTCTTCAATACAGAAGAATGGGAACATCAAGCTAAAGTAAGAGTTGCGAATATATATAAACAAAGTGAATATTCTAATGATAATACACTTGATTCCAAAGACCAGGACGAAGATAGAGTCCGTACAAATAACAACATGTCACCGAGTTTTGGATCTGATATAAACATTGACGTCGGCACAGATGAATATCCAAGTAAGTCGATGTACTGTAGCGATTCCGATACTTCTGAGCGATCAAGGAGCCGCCCCAACTCAAACGAAAGTGCTAACAGACCAAAATTTTTACATGAATATAAAAATAAAATCTTCGATGATCCTACACTTATAAGCATACAAACAAGAGCGAGATTCGATCATCGATTCGGAGAAAAACAGCATGAGATGTCGCCAAAAAGCGCATTCACAAAAGTTTCAAACTTCACTGTTCGTTCTCCAAATCCATCAGTTAGTCCAGATAATATCCTGTATCAGAATTCTGTCAGCCCACCATTATCAACTTCAAGCCCACCGTCAAATTCTTATAACAAGATAGGTTTTAATAATTTGCTGACACCTGCACATTTATTAAACAGTCATAATTTTTTCAAATCGCAAAATGTCCCGACAACTGCACCAAACTATCCTGAATCTACTATACAACGTAATACATTTAAAGCTATGGAATATCAAAATAAAAATGAAGGAAAGACTCCCCAGATATCAGCCAATAAAATGAATTTTCTACCATTTAGACCTGAACTATCATATTTACAAGCTGGACCGTCTTATCCTTTCGGTGTACAAAATTTCCAACAGCCAAATCCAGAAATTATGAAATTTCCAGGCCCACCACGAGAGCCAGTAAATCCTCTCATAGCGAATCCTGCAGCAGCAATTTTAAGCACTCTCCTTCCTTCAACTATTGCGGCTTTTACTTTACCTGCCCAAAATGTCTGTGCGAAATGCAGTATAAGTTTTAGAATGACTTCGGATTTAGTCTATCACATGAGAACACATCACAAAAGCGAATCAACCGGGGATCCTAATAGGAGAAAAAGAGAAGAAAAACTGAAATGTCCTGTGTGTAACGAAAGTTTTAGAGAGCGACATCATCTCACAAGACACATGACAGCACACCAAGATAAGGAAGGTGACTTGGATGATATAAGTGGTCAAAGTTTTAGTAAGAAAAAATTCTATCCCCACAATGGGCCTCTTCTTCACAAATAATTAAACAATTTTTGGGCAAAGTTCCACTTTTATCAATATTACTTAATATTAGTAAATTTAAGACATTTGAAGTCCTGTTAAAATCCAGTTATTAATTAGAAACATTGTTATTGTTGTTTAATAATATTCTTCATGTGCAATATTAGTTAGGTGTTCATTTTGTAAATATTAATTGTAGTTTATTCGTCATTAAACATATTACGAATATACATATATGTGTTGCCTTTTAATTGTAATTTTTTCATCATTCTTTTTAATAATGATATAAAAAAATATTACTTTTTTATATATAATAAACCTTATTATTGAACAAATACCTTGAAATGTAAATAATCAAAATTAGTAAATTCTTTGACTGTGCCACGCCACATAGGAATGTACAAACGCTCATACATACTTAGACCGATAAACACAATACCCTCCTATGCATCGCGCAGTCGAGTTCAAAAATCGCTTAATACATTCTACAAAAATTATTTTTTAAATTTTTTAAAAATCTAATTTAAATAAAACATAGCAAAATATGTTGCAGATTCCATTTCCTGTATTAAAATCATAAAATATTAACTAATCGTGAAGACGTAGTTAATGATTAATTACTTAATAGTTCACGGCAAACTCTTATTATTTCAAGACTCTTAATGTTTCATCTAGTCATGCTACATAGTTTGTTGCTATAAAAATTCAAAACATATATATTCTAATGTCTTCATTATAATTTAAATGTAGTTGTTTCAGGGCCGTGTTATAATTTTCACATTGGTAATTCATATCTGTAAAAGATGGTTCTAAATACGGATTCCATTTAATATATTTTTTAGCTTCACGTTCAATCCCGCACATAGCAGAGTGAGCAGGCAACTTGGTAAACTAGGAGGAGATTACTTACAAACTTTGATCACGTGCTTTATTTTAAAATTCACTTAATGGGTTTTACGTAACCATAAGAATTTTTAGTTTAGCTTTTTGATTATTATGACAGAGAAACAAATAACTAAGTCCTATCTATTTATCCAGAAAATATATAAAAAAAACTGCTATTAAGTTATCTATCTCCCTGAACAAAACAACCCCGCTATAGCTATCAGTAACGAGGCGTAGCGTGCCCAATTAATGTGTAAGGGTGTCTGATAGAGCGATCACATTAAATGCTAAGAGAATATGAGCTTCTAATAAATTTATAGCATCATGTATGGATAAATTTGATTTTGAATCGACTTATGTTTTTTTTGCTTCACGCTACTCACAGCCACTCTGTGCGGGATATAGTGTGAAGAGGAAAGGTTGTGTTATGACACTCCGTTCCCATTGAGCTACGTTTCTCACTTGTCACCGAATTCTGGAGACGTTGCGTGTTAAGTGCGCTACTCAATAACGCGCTTTGCCTTCTTACCAGAGTGAGGAAATGAAAAGGAATATTTCTTCGAATGGAAATCGAACCCATAATATTTGTTTGTGTTCGATATCACATTTATCGAGGAAGGCACATTATCGGTTCGATGTAACTAGGTCAGAGTTACCTCAAGCAATTAGAATTTTTCGTCGTACACAATTCTTAGTTACTTTTCAGCGACTTCTGAAGGATGTGCGCGTGCAAGAATGAGGTAATAAAAATAAATCCGTTACCTACTTTACGCTTAAAGGAAGCGTTGCTAGTTGAGTGGCTCAATTCAACGCCGCCCTTTGCATCGACACCAGAGCGAAAAAATGGAAATATAAACTTAAAGAAATAAAAAATATTTTTTTATATATTAAAATAATAATATAATTTATAATTTAATGTTGAAATTTGCAAACATAGGAGGGAATTACATAATTAAGTGTTGTTAAAATATTCGTTGGAGTACAAATAAAACATTTTATATTGAACTTTCAAGTAGCTTTTCATGTTTTTATTAGTAGAGCAAAGTTAGTACATATCGACGGAGGCTAATTTTTATATGTAGTGTAAACTACATAAATCGATTTGATAACTCATTACACCAGTTTTAGCAAAGTTAATACAGGAAACCTGGTATAAAAACATTTTTTACTTCACTTTTTATCCAATTTTCGAGATATTCCGCATTGAGTGGTGGTACACAACACCGCGTATTGTCTTGTTACCAAAACGAGGATACGAAAATAACTTTGTGCCCCAGAGTGGGAACCAAACTCATAATCATCGCCAGCGAAGGTCTGAAACTACGGCTAACCTAATTATCTATACAATAACAAACATTTTGATACAAGGGTGAAAATGGCCTACATATTTAGCTTTAGAGGGTAGCAAGCGTGTCTAAGGTGCATAACGAAATACTTGTGAAAAATTTCATTCCCACTGTGGGTGGTAATTCGATATGTTATACTGACGCAGTCACTGGTTCGAAGTCCGTGGTTAATTCGTATGGGAAATTTGTATGGGAGGTCAGACTTGATGTGTTTATCGTATTTTGTATGTTACTATTGTTTTATTCTCCTAAAATAGATACATAGAGCTGAGAATTGTAACACTCTTTTTTTATTACGTTATTTGAAGACGATAATTACAAAATGAAAATTTAATATATGTATAATATAATTGTGTGAAGATTTATACAAAGAAGTTTTATATACTTTTATGAAATATATAAAAAATTAAACGTAAATTATATGGATTAATGTGTCGATTTACTTTTTAGAAAACATTTTACAATTTCCCTCTAATCTACTCTTTGTGTAGCGGATAATTGTTAATATTGAAATTGATTGCAGAGATTCTAGCAACAAAAATAAGTTGTAATAAGCATCATTTAAGGCTTGGTCAGGTTTAGGTTCACCTGATATTACGCATTTATCGGAGAATCAGAGAGTCGCGAGTCTACTGATAATTTTTTTTCCTTTCCGACCAATATTCGAGTCATAGCATGTTCTGCTATGACTCGCATAGCATGTTGAATGCCGTAATTGTATTTTACCAAAGCGGCGAAATACAAATAATTCATTCCTCTAAATGGGAATCGAACCCATAAAATGCATGTGTACAATCAAATGCTGTGCCATTGTACGATAATAACCTTGAAATGGTTAAAAGTCATAAAAGATACAAACCCACTAAATATCTTTATAAAATTATTTGAAAATGTTGCTAAAAACTTAACAAAATACAAAGTAGCATATAACACTTGTCGCGGTAGTCATGAACTCCACAGGATGTACGATAAGTGCGAGAAGAACAATATTTTTGCTGGCTCGCCGAACCGTGAGTAATTTAATAGAAAATATTCATATTGGGGACACTACGCCCCACGTATTGTGTTATACAGTGTGTTCATTTTGTATATTGCAGTTGACGATGAATCTTCAGGTTCTTTTGTAATTTGTATGTTAGGCAAAGATTACTTTGTAAATAAATAAGAAAATATTTATGAAAAAATAAGATGTTGACATGTTTTTGTACTCTGCTACTTATTATTCGTATTGAAAATTTATAATAAGCACGGTATTAAGTTCCACCATACAATCTAGAAACTAGAGAAAAAGAGTGTCTTAGCTAGATTTACTCTGCATATCCTTTTTTAGCGTGAGGAAACCTTTTAATAATTTTAATAAGTACTTCGCTCAAGTGTGCCTCGATATGTGGGACTGTGGGACTATGTCTCTAAAGTGAAGGTGCGGAAAGTAATCAAAAGAAGAAGCTTGACAATATCACTAAGTTAATTATAACCCACCAAAAATGGACAACGCAACGGTGTGCAAAATAAAGAAAAAAACAAACAGACTAAGTTCTCTTGAACGGTTTTAATGAACTTAAAAAATAAACATTAAAATAACTTCTTTTGTGCACTAAGACTAACAGCGTTAGCGTTACATATCGTTTTAATTATTGTCATAATATAGCACATGATGAATGTTGTGAGCTCGTTGTCATCTATAACTTAACAAGCAACCTCTCGAAAATTGGGTGAAAGGTAGGTGATTTCCTCTGATTACTATTATATGCGAGATACAGAGTGAAGCTAAAAGAAAAAAAAAACCAAAAAAAATTAACTTTGACAACAACCTGTATACACGAGCACGTTCGTAGACGTCGGCTCCTCGTGACGGATGTGACCCGTAATACAGACCGAGGCACATTTGAATATTGGTCGGTACGCCAACAATTCTACAACTACAACTTTCTTACTTACTTGTGTAGATTAAACATAGACTGTTTTGTAGAATATCTAAATGTATTATAACGTATTATATCAAATGCAAATAACTATCGTGGCGTGGTTACGGTTTCAATTCCGATCGGGTTAATGAATTTTCAATTAACTTTGAGTTCCCTCTTAACACGTAATTATTGATGGATAACGGAGAACGGAGTGTCTGTGACATTAAGTGTTCTCTGTTTATTCTATTATATATGAAATAAATCGTGTAGCTGAAGTTTAAATCTGTAATAAATAAAACTATTTTTTTATATTCGCAGCTTAAAGCCTTTACTAGAGTAAATGTTATAAGGAGGACGGAGACAGATATTGGGTGTTGAGTGACGAACCCACTAAAGTTGCACTCACAATCAGACGCTGTTCCACTTCGCCCTTTCGCACTTTCGCAACTAACCTCATTTAATCAACATTCAATATAAATATTAAAACCATTTAATTTCAATCGTCGTCTCATAAATCACACCATAACGTTAAAAACATTTGAAAGTCATACATAATGAATGAAAAGCTCAATATTTTCCACTCAAATAGCTGTACGGGGAAATATAATAAATAATGTATTTCTGAACGCATTTACAAGATTACAGTATTGTATTAGTGTTGAACTTGAAAGTGAATGAGTGAGCGTGACCTCGCAATATTGCCTTCTCATTTTGAAATATTTTTACTACAGCAAGAAAATGAAAATAGTAACAGATATATTCGTTTAAATGTTGTTGTTTTTGTTACTTATCGGGTGAAATTTTTTATAAGTACAATTTCTGGGGTGGGCACGGACCAACTGACTTCCTTCCCCGCTGCCTTCCTATGCACATGACAATGCTATTATGCTATAAAAAACGTATCCATATTTAAAAAACAATTCACTTAAACTCACCCTAGAATGAAATTTAGTTAAAAAAATGTGATATGACTTTTAGTTCCGAAACAAACACATTTACACACCTGTCTGGATATCTAAATAGATAATAATACTCAAGTATTTATAGTATATCTAGTTCCAGCAAGGCAAACTCATAATCTTTTTATTTTTTGAAGCCGGTTAAAAGTTAAGATTTATATAACTCGTATATGTACTGGTCTATATCTACATATATTAATATTATAAGCTGGAAAAGTTCGTTTAATTGAGCCAGCTAATCTCAGGAGCTGCTGGTCCGATTTGAAAACAAAGAACATTGCGAAATTTAAGAGTTTTCTTTGTTTCTTATGATAGAAGTATCGCTATAAGAGCGCTGCAAACATAAATATATTAGACAACAAACACAATTTAGTATATATTATTAAATAAATAATCATGTACTTCAAGCGGGCGAAGCCGCTGGCCAATCACTAGTCACTCAAACTAGATCAATGATATTACAAAGCGTCATTACAAATGATTAATAGTCAGCACACTTCACTAATCAAATTCAAATTTGAATCTGCTACCCCCATTCTGTAAAGCAGGCTACGGCTACGACTTGAAAAGATTGTAGCTTTATTAAGCGTGAAGCAAGAATTCGTTACACCCCACCCGGAACCTATTAGGGACGAGATTTGTATGACTTTGTATGGTAATGTATGAGGGTGAGATAACCAGATAGCTATTGATAGATATTGTTCTGATTGAATTGAATTATTTCAGGATGTTTAGTGTGTACGTAGCCGTAGTTAGATTTTGAAATTAGAATGAAGAAATATATATTTTAAGTGGATAAGTGCTTTGGCGTTGTGTCTGTTGTTTTGGTACTAATTATTCCTTATCTACTCTACTAACTGAAATTGCATAAGGTGATTTTCCTTTGATTACTACCACATTTTTATTTGGTAAGTAGTCACTGCCACCCACGACCACATTTAACACCAGAGGAGCTACAGGTGCGGTGCCGGTCTTTAAGGTAGACGGAGATAGGCGCGTTTTTTGAAGGTATCCAAGTCTTATGAACCTGGAAACACTACCGCAGATAGGCCGTTACAATGTTGCGGGGAGTGTGGAAGGAAGTTCCTACGACACCGCACCGCTTAACAGAAGATATAAATTTATTTAGGCACTGGTCGACGTTTTCCCAAAAACATGCGTGGCCGGTGTACAGACTCCACTGTACCTAATATTATTTACTTAGCAATGTACGTTAGATAAAAATAAAATTAAATCAGCTTCACGCTGTATCCCGCACACAGCAGGGTAGGCAG
>DWAE01000166.1:0-20124 GCA_018237945.1 Heliconius sapho
CTCGAGTGGGGATCGAACCCACAACCAGTCCATTTTACAGTCACACTTTGTGCCCATGTGCCACAACCGGCCTCGGGTTTTCAAATAACACTTCGAAAGTTAAATTTTGCCTTAAATACACATATAGAGTTAAAATGTACTACATAAAAAACCCGACTCTATATATAACACCAACAATAAGTCAACAAGAAAAATGTAGGTTCCTAACACACATTAGTCAAACTGTCTCCAACTTGTTGGTTTAATTCAATCAGAATTATATTCATTCAAAAACATTCACTAAATCAACGTTTATTTTCGTATGCGTCTCAACTAAAAAAATACGTCCAAAGAATTCCGGACGATCCAACTTAGCATTGCATTTGGTAAAAAATAAATAATCCGATCAAGCTTTATAAATAACTAGATTTGTGGAGCGACGAGCTAGCTGTTCAACGGTGAAGGATATAAAATTAGAGTCCGTTTACATGTTCAGTTTCTTTTTTATTTTTTTGCTTACAAACAAAAAGTGTTACTGCTGTGGTATGATATCTATTTTGATACAGATAATATATAGCAAACCAAATCTTGTCAGTGTAAACGGGTGTTTGATTCAGTTGCCTGAAATAATCAGAAGCTGCCGCGGCGGGAGCGAAAGAGCTCACGCGCATCGCGCTCGCGTTATAAAACTATTTTAAAAGAATAACAAATAAATTATTATATGTAAATTTAATATATTATATTATGACCTCAGTGAAATATATAATAATCGAATATTATAAGTGGAAATTATAGTGCCATTATGTATATGAACAGAAAATAGTGAGAAAGTTGTTTTTTTTTGTAATAAACATGAAATTCGAGTGAACAATTCAATAATGTAAATAGTGATATTACAGAATTAATAATATACAAAAAATTACAATATTGACAAAAAAAATATTCAGTGTCGCATTCGTGCCAAAAGCCATGTGTGGGAGTTAATGTATTTGTAAATGTGCTTTAAATAAGTGTTTATGATTTAGACATGGTGGCTATGCTAGAGGTGGCTCCACCTAATAATAACTATTTCGCATCATTTCTACCTGTAAGTTGTTGTTTTATTTTAAAAATATTTAAAAAGACAAAGAGATTCGAGTCATATTATGTATCTCATAACTCCTCCTGCTTTACCTTACTCAACTAATGCAACATTACAAAAGTCTAAATGGTTTGTTCATTTGTTCATAAAATATTTCAAAAATTCTTATTACTTTTTTTATATGATTATATGAGATATACACTTAGAGCGTTTAAATTTATTATCATTTATTATTATTTACACCTTCATTTGATTATTTATTGTCTAACTTAAAAGCGAACTTGAACCCACTGTCCTAAAAGATACCATTATTAAAACACTTTTACATTAAATCAAAGTTGACAAATACCTCAAATGCTAAACAAAACCTATGAAATATTTAATTGATGAAAATTTTCGAATGTTTATTTTTTGGCGATAAATTCTGTTGCATAATCGATGCGTGCAAATAACAACACGGCTTACATAATATCATTTACTTCATACGATGTTTGTCCAACACACAGTGCATTTGCCATACAGTGATAGCATTTGTGTTTTGTATAAATATAATTCAAGTATATTTTTAACATTGGTACAACTCTTTTACTTTCGATAGGTTGAGATGCAGCGACATAGCGTCTGCCTATAAATGCGACGGTTGTGAGTTCGATGTCACTCGGGGGATTGAGTAAGATATATTAATTTTCTCGATCTGGTAACAAGACAAATCGTTTCGAGTGGCTTAACAATACTTTCCTTCCGCTATTGTTAAATTATTGCGTATCCTGCTTTATGTGGGATGCAGCGTCATAAAAAAAATACTTAGTAAATATTTAGAAATTAAGCATCTTATCTTTCATATTCTCTAAATATTATTACTTAAATAGATAAATATAATAAAATAGTTTATAATTCATCTAGCGTGTCTTTGAACTCACAACCTTATTATGTTTTGATAAACTATCTTCCCGGTTACTTCCTCGTTAAAACATAAAATAAGCTAAAGATAAAAAGTATATTTCATAATTTTGATATTTTGCCAAACGAATGTCCTTGGCCAAATGGGTCTGTGCCTTATTTTTGGGTAAATAAGAACTATATTCCTATCTTTTGTTTTACCTTATTGAATAAAAAATGTTCATACCTACTTTAAATATAGTTTTATAATAGTATACATAATTTTCTTTATTAACAATAATAAAATAAGTGTATTTTTTCTATTTCAGACTGTTAATTCACCGCCTGTTCCCCATCGAGATATCTCTGGTGCATCTACTACATCCTACCGGCCATATAATGAAGAATATACCTCCGTCCAGCCTCATTTAGATCGACCGCTTCAAACAGAGGTAGATGTTGAACGTTCAAAAAAAGATAAGAAATGGTCCATTGGTAAACTATTCCGCAGAAAAAAGAAAGAAGAAGATAGTGGCACGTCATCTCAGTCTGATGATGGAAATCGTTCACCATCGAAAAAAAAAAGTAAAAAGAAGAAACGTGCACCTGCTGTCAACAATTTTGATCACATAGTGATCAGAGATAGTAGAAGGGCTCAAAGTCTAGCAAATACTAATCTTAGAGATGCTACTGACGATGGAGTCTTGTCGGATCCTTCAGCTGGATTTATAAAATATAGAGCTGATAATCCTGAGACATACAGCATTTCGAAAGAATCTATTCAGCTTAAAGATGATACTTCCCGATCAGGAAAAGGAATCTTTGATTTGCCCTCACGAAAGAAAAGAAAAAGTCGTATGAAGGCGCGTGTTGAAGCTTTACGAAATAGCATGAAAGGAGAGTCAAGCAGTGACGAAGAATCTTTAAAATCATCTTCGAACTCTTCTTCAATTATTAGATTTCGAAGTGATGATTCATTAATGAGGTCACGAGATAGTTCACTTAATAAAAGATCTAGAAGTGCTCGAAATGAAAGATATATTAAAAGATTATCTCGTGACGACGAAAATCAATTAAATAAGGAAGCAGAACTCCTTCAACAAGGATATACAAAAGCAGAGGTTGAAATGTTAACAAGAACACCAACTAGTCAGAGTAGTGGTTACGGCACATGCAAACGTGAAGTAACTTCTAAAATTGTGACAGACCAGCTAACTATGAACGATACTAACAGACGCCCTTTTAAATCTGAGTCAATATCATCATTCCCGTCAACTCAAAGTTACCCTTCATCTATTAATTTTAGTGCTAAAGTTAACAACGAACGTATTAATTACTCCATACAATATCCAAATAACAATACTAATAGAACTTCATCATACGCTAAGAGCAATAGAGAAAGCAGTGTGTCAAACCAGTATGAAAACCCTGAAAGTATTATGTGTGTTAAATTTCCCTTAGGAAATGTTACAAATATTAAAAAGGACGAAAAAGCTCCCCCGGTACCGCCACCTCGTGATATGCATCGAAAAGTTGTTACACCTTTATCGATGTATTATGAAAATAGCCCTACTGTAAATGAACGTAGCTCAAATCACAACGTTAAACATGGAGTCGTTAATAATGACTTTGAAAGAATTATGAGACGAAGTCAAGAGAGGTTAGTTAATTACGGATTAAATGGGTTACGGAGGCCAATATCAAACTCAGAGGACCATATAGCTATGCAGAATAACGAAAATATGCATAACTATTACTTTAAAAATGAACAACCTCGTAGGCCTGCATCAGTTTCCGCGGAGCCTAATCATTATGGTCTATTTGTAAATAGTCCACCATGGAGAAAACAGACTATTCAAAATAACATAATTACACCAGAACCAGTTCAAATGAAACAAGATTATCAATATTACGCAGATCAAAACCCGCGATCAAGACGTCCTATTAGTATAAAAAATACCCAAAATAGTAATCAAAATCAATATTTAAGTGACTCTCAGGTTTCTAAAGACAAAAACGAAATATTATATCAAAGACCTAGAAATGCATCAGAATTTTGGAGAAAAATAGACGATGCAGAAAAACAAAGAAAACAACAGAATACTTTTTCACACTCACGAAGTAATAGTGAATACTCTGGAAGCTCTCAAATGAGTAGATCTTTTCAATCTAATGATCCGAAAAAATCGGCATGGAGAAATAGAGATTTAACGCAAAATGTTGAAGCTTCAAATAAAAGTAAATCTATCGATATCATAGATGGTGCCAAAGTATGGAAAGCTACTACAGAATATAAACGTGCAAATACTGTTGAGCCACCAAAAACATCAACTTCCTCTCCAAAAACACATACTTCTCATAAGTCTGATGCATATGTCTCAGGTACATGCCAAATACCATCCGACGATGAAAAAAATTCTGAAAGAAGGAAGTCAACAAATCTCGATGACGCTTTGAACGAACTTGAAGCAATATATAATAGCTTAGGATTAGGTGATGAAGATTTACTAGACAGAGCTGAACGACGAGAATTGATGACACCAAAGTTTTATGATCATTTTAATGATTGGAATGGTAATGATGGTGATATTCAATTAAGAAGTCAGCCCTCTACTCCTTTAAGACGAACGCCTCGTAGGTCAACTTTACCTGATAAACTCCAAGACGATATGGCCTTTAGAAGGATGAATTCTTTTTCGAATAAAGAAAAATCAAATGTAAAAGACACACAAACCCAAATCAGCTATATGTTAGCTTCACCAGTCTACGTGCCTTATGCTTCAGACGATGATAGACAGTCTGAACGTAATGAGCCAGATATAGTTTTCGATGACGTAGTGTACAGAAATATTAAACAAACAAATAATCGTCTTAAAACTATGGATCCCCAGCCACCGTTTGGTATTCCTGTAGGACCTGTGTCACCGGCGCCTCAGAGTGATTATTTACATGCTACTCCAGAAAATAAAGTAAGGTCACGCTTTGTGCCAAAACGGTCACCTGATATTGTAACTGACGATCTAGCTTATAGGAGCCTGAGAAAAGATAGCAGGCATTCATCGCTTTTTAATGGTGAAAATTATAATGGATACGTCAATAATAATAGCTACGCTGAGTTCCCTATTAGTAAAGATTCTGCTGCAAATCTTAAGAAAAAACGAGCAGTGCGATCTCTATCCGCTAATATATTTTCTATGATTCAAAAGGAAATTGACGACGCTCTTAACATGAGTAGGGTGCCACCGTTACAAAAAACTCACAGCAATAGTGATGTCATGAAAAGACTTCGTGAAACCTTTGAAAAAACTGACAACCAGAAGGAGTCCCCATTATGTCCCCGAAACAAGGTAAAACAACGACATAATACTGTCAATTTATTTGCCAATAGCACTTCCACATTTTCACATCATTTCACAAAAGATGATTCATTCATTCCTAGTGATGATATATGTCTTGCTAAATCATCTTCATGTGATAAATCCAAAAGTTCATCGCCATCCAACCGATCACCACAAGCATCAAAACGGTCATCAAAAGATGAATTTCAACAGGTCCTTAGTTTGCTAGCACAAGAAGCTATGGATACTAGTAATAAGCTAGGAGTTGCTTTAGCCGAACTTGACAAGAATCGAAATAAAAACGAGACATCTGATATTCAAAATAGAATATCTGATAGTAGAACGAATTTTTTAAATGGTTTAACCGAAAAAAACTTTGACAGTGTTCAGGCTGAGTTGAATCATGACGAAGATTTCATACATACTGATTCTCCTGTACGTGAGAAATGTATAGTTATTCATGATGAAAATTCTAAAGCTAAAAAAACAGAAGATAGCTTGTTGGTAATTTCCGATCAACTTCATAGAGTTGAGGATCAGTTAAAACATAATTTTGAAAAAGAACTGAATGTAACTGAAAATACCGTTACACCAAATATTATTAATATAGAGAATTCTGTAATTTCATATGAAAATCGACATATACCTGTTGTCGATAGTTGCATAGCTAATGGTATATCCAGTAACATACCACAATTACTTAATGAGAGTACTGAATATGAAACTGCAAATGATGTTCAATCAGATAAACCAGCTCCAAGATTCCACTCTCTTAATCCATTTTTAAGTACTGATAATAAAGTAAAAGAAATTAATGAGATAAAAGCATTCAAAGAATTAAAAGACGGCATATCTGATTTAATCGCTGGTATTGCAGAAGTAAATGAAAAAATATTTGACTCAAAGAAATCTACTAACGATAAATGTATTATTTTAAATAATGAAGTAGATGTACCTAAATATAACGAAGAAGTACACACTAATTTAAATGATAATCCATCCAATAGAGTGTCTGAGACGTTGTCAATATACGATGACGACCTTGATACCAAAAAAGATATTGATTCAACAGAATACAATTCATCAGAAGAATTAGCAACTATATTTAATTTAAATTATGACAACAAAAATCTTAATTGTAATGATGAAATAAAAAAGAGTAACGATAAAAAGGAACGAGATGATTTAAACTCGCCAAAAATTGTAAAATCTATGAATCAACATTTAAGAAGGCTTTCATGCGACGAGAGCTCTAGTCAAAGTAGTTCACTGCCAACCACCGTAGTCCCTTGGAGAGCTAAAAGGCAAAACAATTCACAAAACGAACACAAAGGTACGTGGTCTCTTATCATGCACGGTGTTTGGATTTCACTTTGATCATTTGCATCCCGCTCGTTTGTTTCCTGCTCATTTTGTCCAAGTGTCATTAATTGGCTGTTTTATGTTTTATTAGTTTAGTATATTTGGTAAAAAAATATTTTATTTTTTTATAGTTGCGTTGTTATTATTTTGACAGGCGATAATACGAAGTCAAAGCGCAATTGGCACGACAATGGCACGTTGATGTTAGCTTGTTCCTACACATTAATGTTCTCCCAGCACCTGGCAGACCTGGATTGGCTGACGCTGCTCGGCTTGCTGTTGGCAATGATCACCATCGTTGCTATGCTAATTCTTTGATGTTACGCGCTATATTTCGTTATAAGTATATTTCAAAACATTCTTGGTAATATTTATGATGCCGGGCACATCTTATATTCTGAGGAACAATACATTTAATATTCAGATTACAAAAACAAACCTTATTGAAAGTTTTAATTAAGTATTCTAATGAACTCGATATTTTTAACTGTGATGTTATATTTTAAAATTATATTTTTAATAAAATTTAAAAATTGATTGAGAAGTGTGCCAAATATGATCGAAACAAAAATGTTTTTTAAAATTTTATTAATTTTTACATAATGCATGAAAAAAAAGCTGTTTGCATGTTAAATGTTTTTAATTATAGCATTGTGTTTTTATTATTGAAGCTTATTTTACATGATAAAACAAACATATTACGTTTATTTGTTATCAATGTATCATGCAAATCTAGTAATTCTTTATTTTTATATATATAAGGCCTTAATATTTTAAAGGAGCGTTGTTTGTACATCAATATTTAGTTCTAAAAAGTTATTCTGACGCCTCTAGTTTACTATTAATGTTCAACTTTAAGTTCGCAAAACAATTATCCTTTGCTTTTTACATCACTGGTAGATAATACTAATATAGTTTGTGCTTACCAAGATTTTAAAAAGAAATAGTTCATTAACATAGTTTAGCTGTTTGTATTTATTTTTTGTTGATAACATTAAAAAGAAATATAACATTAAAGTATATGTGTACGTACGCACATAAAATAAAAATATTAGTTTTCTACGAAATGCCTTCTTCTATCTTTATCTAACGGTTTTAATTGGATGTTTAGTCATGTTTGAATATTTTAATATTGTTAATAGTGAAACAATGTTATCAACAACTAGCTTTGTTAATACAAACAGTAAATTAATATATTTTTAGTAATTTTTATAAAAAGTATTTATTGAAGAGTTTTTTTTAAGTATTTCTTTAACAAAATCCTGTTCTTTTCTAGGTGAAAATCGATTGCCACAATAATTGCTCTGCCGACTTTTAAAGGTTAAGTCCTGTTATTTGTAAGCTATTGTAATTATTTTATGTGTAATTATTACTTACCATTGTACTGTCTTATTCTATTGTTATATAAAACTACTTACTTGTACGTAGAGGCTTCCAGTTTAAAAGAGCGTTATTTATATGAAAAAGTTATGATCAAATAAAATGTTTTTAGTTAATTTGATGTTTTATTTTCCTCCCTTTTGTATATTTCTTCTTTTAATTGATGAATAATTATTATTAATTTAGAAATAGCAGAAATATTACTAGTTGAAAATTTTAAAATAAAGCAAACTATATATAGGGGTGTACACGTATGTAGTGCAGGTAACGCCACAAATAATCTACGCCTTAAGGTGATAGTAAATTTTCCTAACAGATTTGTAAAAAATATAAAGATCTAAAAAAATAATAAGAGACAATCGTTTATAAAATATTATTAGTGTACTCAAATTATGTTCCAATAGCTTTAAAATTGTACTAGTTAAAAATAAAAAAAATCTGGAGTTATCACCATTGAGGCCCTAGGAAGCGACACCTCGATCTCGATGGAAACAATCAATATATGAGCGCCGAATATAAATTATCTTGTACTAATCAGCTTTACGCTGTATCTCGCACACAGCGGAGCAGAGTAGGCAGAGGGAATTTAGTGTTAAGGCACTCCGTTCTCCACTTTCCGCCGAGTTCTGGAGGCATTGCGTGTTGAGTGACGGGACTCCACACCGCGCTTTGCCTGGACACTTAGAACGAAGAAATGAAAATATATGTATATGTAAATTAATATTTCATTTCTTCGAGTGGGTATCGCACCCACAACCAGTCGATTTTACAGTCAAACTTTTTTCGAAATGGTCCAAATTAAAATGATTGGACCACACAAGAAGCACCAGCTTTAAAATAAAAAAAAAATATCAAAATCGAATTGATAACCTCCTTACTGAAGTCTATTAAAAAGAAAATGATTTTATTGTATTTATTGTTTTTATAATTTAAAATAATATATACTGGTTGTAGGTTCGATCCCCACTCGAGAGAATTAATTATTATTTATTAATATTTTCATTTCTTCACTCTGGTTGTGTTCCGTTAATTAGTGTTATATTAGAAGTTAAAAGCTGTAACTTTATCTTAAAAACTCTAATAGCTAATAGGCAATGGCACTTGCTATTTATTCTTGAGGAGAATTTTTCTTTAAAATGTAAGACATTAGAAAACAAGTATATATTATCTTAGAAAATAATTGTTATCGATATTTCGCTAAATGGAGAAATGCAGTTTCAAAGAACAGTACAGTACAGTAGTACAGTAGTCATTGAAGTTTATTATTTTAGCACAATTAGCTAAGTTCGATGACAACACAGATAGTTAAAAAATATTGGCAATTCATAAAATAAGATAAAAAATATGGCTTCACGGTAAAATAATAAAGATACAAATTAGGTGATGATTTTATTTCAATTTCGCACGTCTAATGCCATCTAGTAGTAAATTCTACTACTTAGTAAATTATGTTTCATTGCCATCTACATCTATAGAGGTTTATTAAAAACAAGAAATACACACTATATTACTCGTGTAGTTCAAACAGTCACCGATAGACAGCGCTACGCCTGGAAATATATTTAATAAATAAGCACAGTAAGCGATTATTTTTAAAAATGTTTATTTTTATTATAAAATATATACTAATTTATTTGCATATAATTGGTGTAAGTAATGTTTAAGTATAATTTTATATACTCAGTTAATAAAATGGCAACATCGAAGCGTGAGTGACCTGACAGCTGTCTAATAATTTGCAAAACGAACGATGGTTGCATCGCGTAACGTGTTGTGGAATTTATTTGCCTTCGATTTTATTAGATATCGAATTGATTAGAAATTTAGCATCTATTGTTGAATTTTAATAGTAATTGTTATATATTTGTAGTGAACTTGTTATACATACGTTATTATGTGACATTGCACGTGTATTTTTACTGTAGAAAATTCATAACATCAACCTACTTTGTGTTCCTGAAACCTGCCTCTGCTGTGGTTTTTAAAAGGTAACGGTTTTATTTATTTGTTGTTTATATGAATATTCTAGACGTCATTTTATTTATCACATTCGATTAACTTCATTGTTATATTGAATTTGAAAACATTTTCTCGAATTAATTTACGTTACAAATATTGATGATGGTCGTTGTTATCTAATGTTGTGCTTTATTTTCTGAGTCATATTACTTTTTATTTACTATATTATGTTTTAAGTTATTGATCGAGTAATTCTTTAACTACAAGTTCTTACATTTATGGCTTTACAATAAATATTATTCAACATATTTAATCATAAAAAAACAACTATGCGATTTATGATATGACCTCAAACTAAACAAGAGTCACTTGATATTCAGATATTTTTGTGTAAATGAAAGTAGAATAAAAATATATAATAAATTATTTTGTGTATTTTTAACTAATATTTAAATTATTTAACCTTTATGTTTTTTAAAGTGCAATAAAGAATATAATAATATTTCATATTGTATGAAAAGTTATGTTTTAAAAATGAATGTAGATTTCTTTTGATGTCTTTGTCTGTAATAATTCATATCATCATTTTTCTGAAAACTTGTTTTGAAAATTAGCTACTATTTATATGCATATATTACGCATTATAAGGCTATAAAAGTTATTGACTTCTCTGTTAATAATGAAATTACATCATACAAGGGACTAATGTGGATCATCATTTTATTACACTTCGGAACCTATACTATTTTTAGATGCCATTCATAACATATCTTCCGGGACCCTAAGGCCAATCTTGTTAATACCATCCTCAGATTCAATTTAGATTCAACAATAATGTCTTTAAAATAAAATTTAGTAGCTCTTTGTATAATATTCAGTTTTTTTATATATAAAATAACAGATAACAAATTTATCTTTTACAAAATGAGTGTCAATATATTTTATACAGATTAAGAAATTAAATAAACAAATATCAAAAAATGAGTCCAACACCACACAACTTTGCAAAACTATGCATTAACTACAAGAATCAACAGAGCATGGGTTATTATGAATATCTATCTATGCAAGCCAATAATTACTGTTTCCGTTAAAAGTATCTGTTTTCTATTAAAAAATCATATAATCATTTCAAAATAAATAATTGCTTTGAATTCAGAAATAAATAGACCAAGCAAAAGTTTAAGAGTTAAAGAATTTTAGATTATAGTTGAGAAGGTGATTGTGGGTTGAAGGGCAGAACTGACGCTGCACTTTGTCCCACCACACAATTGTTGTGCTTACTGATGTAAGCTTGGACCTCTGATACACAGCAACCTCAAAAATATAGTAAAACACCATCAAGACCATGTTGATGCAGTGGGACAGTTCCCGACTGCAGATTCAACGATTGTGGGCTCCATCTTCATTCAGAGAAATTAAATATTTTCATTTCCTTTCTCAACATGCAATGTCGCATAAATTGGGTTAAAAGTGAGTAACAAATTGTCATTTGGGTCCCTTTTTTTACTTTGGTATAAGGTGAAGAAACATGAGGCTATTTTTTTGTAACATAAAAATATTTTGACTTTGGAGAAAAAACATTACCTAAACATAATATTATAATATAAAAACAAATAAATAATTTTATAGGAGTATCACAATCACAGTAAAGTTATTATTTTATTTAGTAATGACTCGTCTAATTATGGCCCATGTAAAACATTATTTTAAATTTTGTTTAATATTGTTTGGTGTTTTGGTCTTATAAAAACAAGATAGTTTTGTTAACAAAATTAGTTATTCGTAGTTTTTTTATAATACTCTTGATTTAAAAAAAAAAACAGCTTCACTCTATATCCCGAAAAAGCAGCGTATTGATTGGCGGGACTCAACGCCGCGCTTTGTTGCGACACCAGAGCTGCTTTTGTAAGTGTTACGGAGCTCTTTTTCTCATGTTCCGCCCTATTTTCGAGACAATATGTTGAGTGGCGGAACGCCGTGTTTTGCCAAATGTTTGAAATGAACATACAAATAAATTAAAATACTAAAAAAAAATGTATACTCAAATCGACTTAAAAAAAAATTGGTTACCGCAACCGCGAAGCCGGCACATACAACGCGGACAAATTGCGGATAGCGGAGATTAGGACAGCCTGTACCGCCATTACTGTATTACTGTGTAGAATCGGCCTCCCCTTTAATAATAATAAGTTGATTCACTTTTAACTTATTGCTTAAAAATATTTTTTTTGTGGACAGTGTTTTATTCACAATAATTTGACTCATTAACATATTTTTTATATATTGGCCTTAATGACTAACCACACCCACAAAGTTACAGCATGCATGAGACCAATTTTCCTTATATTCATTTATTTATATCATAAAAATTATGAAAAATCTCCTAAATATTATGTAACATTGAAAATGTATTCTGATTTTGTTTTGTTATCTAAAACTAGAATATACTTCATTAATATAATGATTATTTTGTATAATACAATTCATTAATCTTGAAAAATTGGCAAAGCGCGGCATTGAGTTCCGCCACTCAATATGCAATGCCTCCAGGAGTGGACCACTCCTGGGACGGAGTGTATTAACACTAGGTTCCCTCTGCCTACCCTGTTGTATGCGGAATACAGCGTGAAGCTGATTTAATTTGTGATTAATCTATAATAACATTACAAAGCGGATGAGTTTGTTTGTTTGATTATAAACAATAAGATCTCTGGATCGGTCGGATTTATTAACTTTTTTATGAAAACCACATTATACAGGAGTACTAAAGGCTATATAATACTATGGTTTGAATTCTAGTTTAGCCTTAAATAACGAAATAACAATAATTAGGAACGCCAGTTGAATATATGCAAGTATATTGTACCACAAAGACATTCAATTTCATTAGTTCTAAAATAAAGTCCGAGACACTATAATCTTTTATAGATACGTCACAATAAGGCATTTTATGAAGAAAATAAAGAGAATTACAAGGTGGTATTTCACTTAGCAATTTTTTTTTATATATACATTTTTAACGAAAGTTATTCCATCATCAAGTAAATGTTATGAAGATAAACTTTGGCTTTTATAGCATAAAATTTGGACGTATGCTTCTCGAGATAATGTAAAATTAAAATAATTCAATACTCTATTTACGGCCACAAGCCTAGGCTCGAGACACGCGGGGCGGCGGCGTCGGCGGCGCCCTTACTGCCGATGACATCCTCTCAAGCAACCACGTAGTGCTTGCACTTTCTCAGAGGGATGAAAAATAATTTAATGTCTAATTTAGACATATAAATAATCTATTGGCTAATGCAGCATATAAAAAAATAAATAGGTAGTATGCGGGCGAAACCGCGAGTGCGCCGCTAGTATAATACGAGTATATATATTTTTTATTTTGACTATATAACGTATTTGAACGTTTAAAAATTGTAACCACAAATCTTACTATAGAGATATCAGAGAATAATAAACTTATGTTATTTATCTCTACCCTCATCTTTACATAAAAAGTTTTTACCAACAAAAAATTTGAAAGTTCCTATTTACATAATACAATAAATTAATTTCTTAATTTGCATTAAAGTATCCATTTCGATACCTTTTAACTTTCTACTAGTGTTTGACAGATGCATATGTAATTCGATTTATGTGAATTTTATCTATAGGTATATTAGTGATAATTCGGAATTTCTCATTATATAAATTTTGGTTATTTTTATTCTCCTGATTTTGCTATTTGATTCTAAAATTGAAACTTTTTAGTATAACGATAAATCCCGCTAAATTATGACTAGAAATATTAAATATGTTTTTCTTATTTATTTACAAATTTGAGGCCATTCGTGGCGCACGAGCACAAGCGTGCGACTATACACGCTGCAGGTTGTGGGTTCAATTCCCACTCGAATTAAAATTAAATCAAAAGCTTCGGCGGAAAGTGGGATCGGAAACCTAAACGGAACGAAGGGTCTTAACAAACGAAACGAAGGGTCGTAACACTAGGTTTACGGTATTCCTCTAACTACTACACGCTATGTGTGGAATACAGAGTGAATCTAAAAAATAGAGATACAAAAAAAAATTAAGTACTAAACAAATTTCTTCTTCGAATAATTTCGTTATAACTTGTAACACTAGAAACTTAGCTACAGCAAATTATCTAATATTATGCCACACGACGCTTTATCTATATGTACATAGAGAAAATAACAGGAATTGTTGTAACTCTACATTTTATTGTACACATATTTGAAAAACTAAATTAAACTAACTTCACGCTTTATCCCGTTTTTTTGGCGGCGTAGTCAGAGAGAACGGGGCGCCAAACGCTACGGTGGAGGACGGAGCTACAAATAAAACATATTTCATTTTATATGAATTAATTGAATGTAAACGGATTACGAGCTTACCTGTAATCTACCTGATTAATCCACCGATTTGTTCGTTGGTCACCAATTAACTGTGTACCTACAGCCAGTGTCATACTTTTGGAGAGCTATACATTCCTGATAACGGAATTAAACGTTGTGTTTCACATTGGTTGGACTGTTCTTTTAAAAATAATAATAAACGAGGTTAATTTTATTAAAATGCTTAAAGGCGTACGCTATAGTATTCTGAGAATAATATTTTAAGGAGAATATGTTTTCAATATATTCGTATATTGATACTAAAGTAACAATATATCAATATATATACTAAAGTATCAATATACCGACGGAATAACTTAATTATGTGTAAAATTTATTTGTATATTATGTGTTAAATATTTACATTTCACAGATTTTGGTGCTTAAATATAATCCTTAGTCGGTTATTGGCTTCGTTGTTTAAACAGTTTCGTTTTATTTAAATATTCATTTTATTTGTATGCTTGTGTATAACAACAAGATACAAATTTCAGATTATTCCTCGTGAAAGACTAAAGAGAGTCTTGATTTGATCTCTGCGTTACATTTTATTTTATATTGTTATTATAATATTATTATTAGTATAGAAGTCGTTTTACATTTTTGGTTCGGTTATTCTTGCTAAAAAGTCAATTTCACCGCTGTGGTACACAAATGGCGTCGATTTATGCAAGTCAACATGCCTCGAAAATTGAGCAGAAAATAAGGAACGGAGTGTCTTAACATTGGATCCACTCTGCTCACAATTTTTTGCAGGAAATAGTTCCCGCATCCCGATTTAGTGAAATTGGCCTTTTATAAATTAGAAATTTAGCGAATGACCTATGCAACAACTTAATATTGAAATCATAATAAAATGGTAAATAGTTCGAATATACGAGTACTGTATTCATAACATCGGTACAGCATTTAATAACTGTATTCTATACAGCGCCTGACTTGTACAGTTTCTTGGTAACACGTTATTGTATGCATATTATATTATGTCAGTTATAAATGTACATTTTTTATATTCAGCATACATTATAGTTAGCAGAAATAAGGTAGTTTTAACACCCTCCTTTCCTTACTCTCCGCCCAGTAAAAGACACCTGCTACGTGATGAGTTTTTTCTTTTGAATACGTTTTTTCATATCGGTTTTTTTAAATCTATTACTAGGAATATAAAAGAAAAAATACAAAACCACATCAATTAATTGCCATTTACTTTAAAATATAACAATAAGTCCGTTGTAATTTCTTCTTGTAGTAAAGAAAAGAAATGTATTGTTTCTGTAATTGCGACTCGAAAGTAGGGTACAAGGTCGTGATTTGTATTACCACGGTGCAGACGGAAGCCGGAGACAGGTAACGGGCGCTCTTGGCTATCGCTTTACACGTTTACTTGTTGTTACAATGAATTGTTCATTGAACCTTTGCTTGAAGAAAAATCTGCAATAGGTAGAGTAGAATTTTAGAATGTTAGTATAAATCATAGTATATTTAAATTTCTATGTTATCAACATGGAGTATATATTTTTTTAAATGAATAAGATTTATTTAATTTCTTGATTTTTTATGATTGGTTATGATGGGTTATTTTAAATTAATATATCGTATATTATGAACACAATACCTTAATAGTCTATTATATTTTGTATTAACAAATGCATCAAGTAAAATGTGATTGTTTGCCATTCAATGACAGATTCATAAAATCTTCTGTCTGATAGATGAATCGATAGCAGTTAGAAATGGAAATATATTCAATCAATTCACGTTTTCGAGTGCCAATTACTTGCAGAGGAGCCTTTGTTTTATAGTTGCAATTCCTCTCTTTTTTGTTTGGTGACATTATTTATGTTAACCTTTGTGGCGCAGTGCTGTTAATAAATAATGTGGTTTTTTTATTGCTTTTGTAGGATTTAATTTCGGTTGTTTTTTACATTATACAATAATAAGAATATAACTATTTTTCATATACAATGACTAAAATGACTTGTCATTGTTATTTTAAACTCGATTACAAAGTTTTTGAGCCTCCAAAGTCTAAAAGTTGTCATTACATAACTGTTGTTTTTGAACACGATTCTTGTCGCTTTTAATGTTTAAACTTTAATGGTATTTGAATCGATACTTTACTTTTCTACAATTATTGAATGTTCATTTTTCCAACGTCTATTTTTATTTGGATTGAGCCCAATTTGCCTTTATGATTTTCTGTATTTTTTTTCAAAGAATGATTATTTATCAATGATACATATGTAAATAAGAGGCGCAGTGCGAGGAAAATGTCTTTATTTCCTTCGTATTATACTGTATAGTAGGAGTTCAATATATATTGTATAGGATTTCAACTCTACAGGTAGACGATAAGATAAAACATATCTGCTATGAAAATAAGATTATAAAGGTGACATTCGTTGATCATGATATGAGCCCAATATTTTAAACGCTATATATATGCTTCACAAACAAAAAAAAATATATTTATTATCTTTTCTATTACAGTTAATTTATGTTCCCCTAAATAAGATTTGAATCGTCGACCATCGCGTTTTGTAAATGTGCTTACATTTCAACTGCGCCGCCATAAAGTGGGATTCTATCATATAATTGATGAGTATTTAATGTTACTGAACTCAAGAGACACGTCCAGACGCTTTCACCACATTTACTTGGTATTGGTGACCTTACGGAATCGGTTCCTTATAAGAAGTTCCTTCCGCGCTTTGTTTTTGCTTATACAGTGTTATGATGTAATGATTGAGAAATAAGTAGGAAATTAGGTTAATATTGCATATACTAATCGGATTATTGTCGCTACATTATGTGTACTCTATACATATCGTGATTGATAGGATTTTAATGTCTCTATATTATTGTTAACCATATTTGAAGGTAAGTTCAGCTTATACGCAGTGGTTGCAAATTCATTTCATTAAGATATATATTTGGAAAAAAAGTATGTATTTAGTGCTTAGTGCCACTAAGTGACTGAAATCAAAACGGTGAAATCTGCCACTAAATTATTCGTGTTGCGTCTTTTTGCGGTCCTTTTGCCACACAGAAGTGCAATTAAAAAAAGCACAAAAAATTTGATATAGAACAAAGAACTTAAACATTAACAAATTTATATTATACTCACGCAATTTTTATATTAGTTTTATAATATTTCTACTATCAAGTTTCCTCAAGGAAAACGTAATAATACTAAGAGGACACAAAAAGGCAATTGGTATCTTTTTAATCTCCAAATACATCTGCCCATCGGTTTCCTTCCAAGTCGGTGATGTCCAGCAGAACCGGCTTCCGCGTGACGTGTTCTTGCGACTGCGACTAATGGGTCGCTTCGTGCCAGTAACGTTCTTTACGTCGCGCTAACAGGTGCTCTCTTAGCACCATAACGACGGTTTCACGCGACAACCCATGTGAAGGCAGTGTTTTGTGTATGCTAATTAGTTCCGATTTAAGAATCGAATATTCTCGCAATCCAATCGATTATTACTATAAAAGGTAACTCGTATATTATGTATGTAGGTATATTGTTTTATTTTTCGGCATCGTTCACCAAATTGCCGGACGCAATTTATCGATATGATCGTTGCAGTTAATTCAACTCGGCGCGCATTCAATTATCGGTTTTGCACCTATCTGCTAAATCTGTAGAAAGTTGCAAAACTAACATAATCGGAAATATAGTGAGATATTTGGTCCCCTTTAGTTAACTTTCTTCATATAGATAAGTAAACTATACGAAGGCTTAGGATGAATAATCTTTTTGTTATCATTTGTTGAATACCAAAATGTCTATTTACATAAGCGATGATCAATGTGGACGTCATTTTGATATAGAAGTGACCTTAACGGTCGTGAATATTAAATATGGTTTAAGCGGACGTTAGTGTCTCTCACTCAAATAGCTCGTGTCGATGAACTTGATTGTTTCGTATTGTGATAGCTACGTGTATGTAGGTACATGTTGTGGATAGTGGAGATAATTATATTATAAAAATATCTATAAATAATTTGAGATATTGATAAGTGAGACCATAAAGGTGTAAACAGTATCATGTGTCATAATTTGCCGGAGTATCGTATGTCGTATTAAGAAACATTGAATTTTGATATTATATTTTATGAGTCATAAAAGCTTATTTTATTTTGTTATAATTATTATTTTTATATTAGTTTAAGAGGCACGTTAGGTATATTTGTGAATCTGTCAAAACGAAAAAAAAATCCTTTAGAAGTTCAAATTGTTTTACCAATATCTACTCAATATTGTTTTCTTGCATTAATTTTTATCTGTGTATTACTGCATCGTAAAACTTTTTGATTAAATTAAATGTTCACGATAACGAAGTTTAACTATGTGTCATATAATAAGGTGCTCTCAAAGCCATAAGCATTAAATAAAAAAACTTTAAATGTTTCTTAGCTTCTCGCTTAGTTTTGCATGTAGCAGAGTACGCAGTGTACACCTAGTGTTGAAACTCTATTTTGGTTTGCTTTTCGTCCAAATTGTGTATTACTGGTGGAATTCAACGCCGTACCATCGGAAACAATAAAATATTTCATTCATCTAGTAGTTATCGAACCGAAAACCATCGTGTCATTTAAATCTAGTCTCTATTTTACTACAGTCAACGTACGTATTAATTAATTGTTTAAATTAGCATCTCTATTATTTGACCTCATAACCTATGTGAATTAACACAGTTTGGCCAATTTTATCTATGAAAGTGAATGGGAAGTAGCAAATTATAAGCGCTTATATATAATAAGATAGAAACGTAATGCTACATGTAATTATTTATATAGATAACTATGTATTTTCAGAGGCCAGTTGTAGCGCATAGACATAAAAAGTATAACTGTAATATCTACTGGTTGCGGGTTCGATCTCCACTCGAGAAAATGAAATATTTATTTAAAATTATATTTCCATTTCTTCGCTCCGGTGTCAAGGCAAGAGCGCGGCGTTGAGCTCCGCCACAACATGCCATGCTTCCAGAAGTCGGCGGCAAACGGGGAACGGAGTGTTTTAAAACTAGGTTACCTCTGTCTGCCCTGCTGTTTGCGTGATACAGCGTGAAGAGATTTTAATTTAAAATTGATGCCTGTCGTTGTTTAATATAAGTTTAAGCAGATATTCTTATTTGTCATTCTTAAATATTTTATTAAGACCTTACATTTAGTTTAAGTTATAATTTATTCCTTCCATATTCACCAGAGCGAGGAATAATAAATATTTAATTCCCACGAATGGGAATCGAAACGAAACCGTCGCGTTTACAGTTCGACGCTGGTGTCCCTGCATCACGACGGCCTCTAAATTATTTATATGTAACTTATTAAACGTTTTTCCATACTTGTAAAATGTTGGCGGTCAACCGATCTATATTTATCGTTGATTCATTTGTAGTCATAAATCTAAAGAAGCTTATTCTATGTCTTCTACGTACTACACGTGATTATTACCTCACTATGCAATAAATTATGGAAATCATATTAATTTATGTTTATAATTACATTAGTTGTATAATTAAACGGCCTTTTGTTATTTGTAAAAGTATTTTTTTAAATATAATTATTTTTATTTATGGGACGGAACTCAACGCCGCACTTTTGTCTTGGCACCAGAGTAAAGAAATGAACATTTAAATATTTAATTTCCTTGAATGGGGATAGAACCCATTTTTAGCCGTGTGATCCCGGCTTAGAATAGGATCATCCTGGTACTGGTGGTGTCGTAAGA
>DWAE01000167.1:0-20123 GCA_018237945.1 Heliconius sapho
TACATTTATATTTTCATTTCTTCGCTCTGGTGTCGAGGCAAATCGCGGCGTTGAGGTTCGCCACTGTTGTGTGCGGGATACAGCGTGAAACTGATATTACAGTCAGACGATGTGCCATTGCACTTTACCAATCCTTAACAATCAAATTCTATAATATGGCCAAAAAATGTATATAGTTAGCCTAGACAGAGAGAAGCTAGTGTTAAGACACTCCGTTGTTTCGAGACCATACAATATACTCGTATCTAAGGGATAGTTAACTTATTCTGGAATTAAAGGGGGGGTTGGGGGGGAAGGGGTTGACGTTCGATGTCCAGACGGGGTAGTCTGTACAAGTAACGATAGCAACAATTTATTTTTGTACAATGTGTTTTTTTTCTTATCATATAATATAATTTTTTATACATTGTAAGAAGACTTTGCGCGGTGTTGATTTCTGCTATTCAAAATACAAAGTCTCGAAAATTTGCCGGAAAACGGTAAATGGAGTAAAGACTGAGTCCTCTCTGACTAGCTATATGCGGGTTATAACGTGAAGCTAAAAAATGATTTTATTTTTTTATTTTCTTAATTATGACTACTGGCTATAACGAAATAGAATCAGCGTAGACATTTACATAGTTAGTGAATTACAAAGTACTATCTCTAAAGAGAAGCGAGATGTACCACTAACTTCTATCTCAAGATAATTTTTATAAACAAAAATATTGTCAAAATTTTTGCACTTTTTTTGCTCTCTGTCGTCAGAGTTCAATGACCTACGCACTAACCTAACATGTACCGTCTCTTCATCCCACAATTGGGCAAAGTTCCAATAATAAGAAATATTTAAAGTAATTTAAATTAAATGTACATGTTTAGTATGTACTGTTCGCATACGTCGTGGCACAATGACAGCGTCTGACGCTGAAACGCGATGTTCATGGATTCAATACACACCCGGGTAAATCAATCAATCAATTGCATCTACAGCTAGTACTAGTTCAGGAAAAACAACTGAAAACCATATATTTGCGGTTAAATACTAAATAGCCTTAAAAGGGGGCAAAATTTGGTCTCAAAGCCGCTTGTTCAAGTGAGGAATCTGACTAAAGGGCTTAATGTGCATATTCCATTTTATAAACTTTTTATAACGGTACTAATTGTACGGAACCTTCGGTGGGCGTGCCCGACTCGCGCTTGTCTGGTTTTTTTTGTTAACAAACAATCCCTTTCATTCACGCATTTTCTTTAAATAAAATCTTTAAATAAAGTGTTGAATGGCGGAACTCAACATCGCGGCTTGTTCTACTAGAGTAATATTAATTAAAAAAAAATCGCACTTCCTTTAACCCTCCAAATGTAGCCTTCGTAACTAAAGCACAAATATACATACATACATACATACATGCATGCTTACATACATACCTACATACATACATACATACATACATGCATGCATGCATGCATGCATGCATGTATGTATACATACATACATGCATGCATGCATGCTTACATACATACCTACATACATACATACATACATACATACATGCATGCATGCATGCATGCATACATACATACATACATACATACATACATACATACATACATACATACATATATATCTCAGTAATTACTTTATCAGTTCGTTACCTTATCTTCTTAAAGAATTTACAAATTATGTCGGATATGGGCGGCACTCGTATATACTATATACTAAATATAAAGAAATTACTCACAATTGGCATTATTGCATATCCGTAACCAATATTTGAAGTTGAAGATTTTATTTGGTTGAACGCGCTAATCTCAGGAACTACACGTTCAAGTCGATAAATGATTGTGTTTGATAGTCCACTTATTAAGGGAGGCTATATTATATTACATCACGTTAATCGAATCGATGTAATCAATTGTACATACTGAATGTGCCATCTCCATTTGATACGCGGACGAAACTGCGAGAAAAAACTAGTTCTTAATATTTTTTTAGCTTTAGGCTGTATCACACATATAGTAGGGGGAACCTGGGAACCTAGTGTTAAAACACTCCGTTCCCAATGAGACACTTCCGCTGCTCACTTCCGCCTCAACGAAACTCAACTACGCGCTTTGTGTTCTTATTAGAGCGAGGAAATTAAAATATTCAAAAAAATACTCCCCCGAATGGAAATCGAACCCACGACTCTCACGCTTACAGTCAAAATGGTTAAAAATTAATTATAATACTGTGATATTTTTTATGTGAACGGTACAAAGGTCATTGACTGGCTGCAACGGCCGCTGCACTGCGCATCTACAGTTGAAAGTTATTGAACATAAGATTGTCTTTCGGGTTTACTTACTTTTGGTCATATAGCTAGTATCCTGCTCGCGGCTTCTTCTGCGTTATTGCCTATTTCGAGAGGATAATGGCACAAATATGTGATTTTATAGAAATCACATATAATATATGTACATGTATCACGTATGAACTTATCTTTTATTTGACTTCGGTTTTAGTGGAAACCACATCTATAATTCGTCGTCTCCTTTGATAGCTTTTAAGGTTTATTAGGATATAACATTTTTATTAATCTACTAAATGTAAACAATATTTTTATTTCATATTTGTTTAATAATGTCGTTTGCAAATAATGTAATAACACCCAGCCATAAGTAATTGATAAAGTTATAATATTTTAATAAAGTTACAGTACATAATTAATAGAGGCCACTACACAGACACTGGACAGACACTACTCCCTATCTAATAATATATACAAATATAAGGGTATATACAAGATATTTTGACAGCTCCTATCGCCTCTACGTCAGTCGCCCATCGCCCTTCGTGCGGGTGGGATGTGTTGTACGTTTTGCGAAAAAATCTCCAAATCACTTACGAAATGTTATTTAAATAATTGAATTCGTCAACGATTTAGTCGATTTAGATTATTTTTTCTGTGCTTTTGTTTTATTTTGTCACAAGTCACATACAAAATTGGAGTGCGGTGTGGAGGTGTCGTGTTGGGACGTGTCGGGAATTAGTTTATTTTAAATGTGAAATGAAGAAATTTAAGAGGTGTAAGTTGTTTTTATAATATTTGTTTGTTTCTATGACTATAAGTGGCTAAATAAGTATGACGCTCTTCCGATACCTGGTGACTGTACTGTAACGCACAAACGAAACTACAAGACTTAGTTAAAATATGACATGTAGCGAGGTGCTGAAAGAATTTCTTTATGTTTTTTCGGGAACAAGAAAACACGGGATTTTATTCAAAGTCTCCGTAATCCTAATTTAGGCCTATCAATACTATTTTCTATAGCTCTTTCATTGCTATTTTCTAGTCCATTCAGTAACGAAGAATATTATTAAAAAATCAAAATGAAATTTAAGAAGACTACCAGCTAAGCTTATTTTAAGCTTTATTATTCGTTTTTAAGAGAAACTTCGATTGTTTTTACTTTAACTAAAAATGTGTATATGTTCCCATTTTTTTTGTTCTGCAATAAAAAAATATTCAGTGACGCGTATCTTACGTTATTCAATTGCTAACTTAGCGAATGATATAATTAACAAGACTAAGATATTTGCAATGCATTTAATAATAAATTTTTACTTTAATTATATTTTTTTATTTAATTTAACAATAAAGTTAGAACTAAGATACAATTAATCTTGCCCAAAATGAGAAGTGGATCAATCCTCTTTTCACATTGCCAAAGCGCGGCGTTAAGTTCCGCCACATGCAATGTCCCGAAACGTGGGCGATGCGTGGAGAACGGAGTATCTTAGCAATAAGTTTGGGTTGTTGGGTTGTGTGAAACTGAAAAAAGAAAGAAGTAACTCAACTCACGTTGTTTCCCTAATGTTCAATTGAACTCTGTTCCACATTAGTCCTATTTTTTCAGCTCCCTGCCTTTATCCCGCAAATAACGGAGTAGGCAGAGAGAAACTAGTGTCAAATACTCCTCGTTTTTCGTCAGAGTTTAAGATATTACGCGTTGAGCAGCGGAACTCAGCCGCGAAATGAAAGGTCATATATCCTCTCGAGTGTGTATCGAACACGCACTTATGACACACGTTTACAGTCCCACTGTGCCACGACGGTTTCTCTTTAAGCGCTCATCGATACTATTAATTGGTCACTAAAACAAGTGATTCAAAGTAACTCCCACACATTATTATCTTGTATTTGTTATTTAGTACTAATTGAACTCTATTTAATTGATTCATTAATTATATTATATACTTTTATTTATAATTTTTTTTTGGTTTCTTGAAATTCAATTACGTTTATTTTATAAAAATCATGTATATCTATTTATACCGTAAAATAAATGTAGTTTCACACTTTATCCCGAGGACAGTCATAGGAAACATAATATTGAGAGACTCCGTTTCCCACGTAGCGTCTAATTTTTTATATATTTTATGTTTTTATATGTATAATGTCTCAAAACTTAGGCTAGATAAAAGAGGGGAACAGCGAGTCTTACTAGTACTTAACATTAATTAATCAGGATGTGAACCCGATCCGATCAATATCCAGTTTCCACGTGCGGTATACGCGTCCAGACTATAGACTACAGACTACGAGTACACAAACAGACAGACAGACAGTGCCCACGCGGTCTCATGACCTACACGCTTTATTGAACACTCCAGTGACACGCCTACATGTTGTTTGTAGACACAATGGTAAGATAAACTACATTTTTTTTAATACAACGACATACAGTTACGTTCGATAAGTCTAGATTGATATGTGACGGCGTTAAGATCTGCCGTTTAGCTGACAGTATATTTCTATTGAAAATGATATCACATTTTCCCTTAAATACATGTATTATTTTATATTATTATTATTATTATAATTTCTTATATTACAGACTCATGGTTCGTACCTTTTGCTGTCAAGTACGTTTCTTTTCATTATTTATATTTTTTCACACATTACTTAAATCTCCGCTTATGTGATTAATATAGATTTAAAACGATAGCCATTCACTCATGACTGCCTGAAAATTGAGTTCTACGTGAATTATCATAATATTTATATTGACCCAACTATATTATTGTACTAGTTTAAGCTTAGCTTTACGTTGGATTCCGCACATAGCAGGGTAGGCAGATGGAACCTGGGAACTCGGTGCTAAGACATCCCACTAAGACACGTTCCCCATTTTCTGAAGAGTTTTCGAGGTATCGCATGTTCAGTTTCGAAACTCAACGCTGCGCACTCATGAGAACGAGGAAATGAAAATATTTATTATTTCATCATTGCCCTATTAACCATTGCCCTGAGTGGAAATGGAGCCTACACCCCGCATGTAAAGTCAGAGTCAGAGTCTCCCACTGCATCACGACGGCCTTTAAAGGCCACAATGAAAAAAATCATCAATCACATTATAAGCACTGTTTCTTTAAGATTTAAAGAAGAGAGAGTGGAGAACAGAGTTACTTGTTACAGACATACATTAAATGAAAAAACCAGGTACATGAACTCTAGGCCTTGACCTGAACGGGCACGTTGTAGTGTAACTTATATATAGACTGTTTTAACAATGACTTTTATAAAAACAGACAGACCACATTTTCAAAATCGTTTGCTTGTGTTTTAGTGATCTTAATTTTAACTTAATACTTCCACACGCACACCACACGACAGACAGACGCACAACAAAGTGATCGTATAAAGGGTTCCGTTTATAGCTTTAAGAGGTACGGAACCCTAACAAACTGTTTTATTTACATGAATAAATACCATCGTAGCTAGTTAGTATATTAAGCGATGATTGTGGGTTCTATACCAAACTTGTGGGAAAGAATGTTATTGTAACATTATATAATATAATGTTTACTTTACTAGATAGGTGCAGCGGTGGTAGCTTCCTGTAGGACTGACACTACTGACATTGTTTTATTGCTTGACGATTCAAAAATACTTGTAATAGCCTTACTGAATGAAGGATATTTAGATTTTTGGCTAAAAGCGGAAACGGAATAACATAACACTAAGTTCTATTTGCGTAATAATAGAAAAAAAAGCTGAGCTTTTTTTTAAAACGTCAATTTTTATAGTTTACATACAACACGTACATAATCCGCGAAATCGTCAGTCTGTCTGTATGAGTGTCACGTATCCTCACTCTATTGTATAACCTACCTACATACCTATATCTACTATTATATTAGGCTCTATATACAGTGCGCGACAAAATTATGTGGACACGATAGAATTTTTTTTTTATTTTATATTATTTATCACTAATAGAAACATACGCTAAGTACATTTAAGATCACTGTAACGTATTAAGTTGTTTTAAAAAAGTAAATGACAAATTGTTTTTCCCAACTTGAAATATGTAATATTTTAATTTTGTCGCTCTGGTGAGTAGGCAAAGCGCGGTGTTGATTTCCACCACGCAGCACTCAATGCCTCTAGAAGTACTAAATATCTTAGCACTAGGTTCCCTCTGCCTCCCCTGCTGTGCGTGTGAGGCTAAAAAATTTAAGTAATAAAATTTCTACAAGGACAAAAGTAAGTGGACAGTTCCTATAGATTGCCCTTAATTTTGTCGTGGAATGTGTATATAACAAATAACTGTTAATTATAACAAACTATAATTAACAGTAATACGAGTCTCTGTTCGCATTAGTTTGTTGAAAATAGGTGATTATATTCTGAACAACGATATAGGGAGAAATTAATGTCACCTCTCGACAGTTTTTTTAAGCTTCATGCTGTATCCTGCATATAGTAGGCTAGGCGAAGGGAACCTAGTTATAAGACACTCCGTTCCTCACATCAACCGTTCGAAGTATTGCGTGTTGAGTATTTGCGACAATTGTTGAATTAATTGTCTTTAAAGTATACCAAAACCCATTTCTGATAAAAAATAATTAATATTAAATCTAAAAATAATAAAATACCTGTCAATGTTTGTTTACTAGGTATCTATGTATACATAGTTTACGTCACCTCCATATGCACGGATATCTCACGAACTTCTGAAACGATTCTGATGAAACTTGAACAGTTGAATCAAAAAAGTTGAATCAACGATCATCTCTCTATGTTACATTTAGTTTCTGGCGAACATACATTAATGTACGAAATTTGTTCAAATATTATCCAATTCCAAAGACAACATCATAGCCCTTTTTTTTTAATGTCGGTTAAAACATAACCGACAATAGATTAGCACACATCATTATTAACTTCGTACTCAATTCCAAAAAAGTGAGTTAAAACATATTTTTTTTCGTACGACAGATGTGTGTTTTTTTTAATCTTTGATTGGCAAAAAACGTTTGGTCACCCCTTCATATGGCAGAATGGGGTTCGATTTCTATCAATACAAAATTGAATAAAATCGATACGCCTGTTACTATTTTAGAGAAAAGGGGGAAACAAAAGGTAGAATGATCGCTAAAAAATTAACTCAATGTTGACAATGGATGCTATTATTACTAGTTTTAAGTGAAAGTATTATTATTCCTGCTGCATCTCGCATATAGCAGGGTAAAGGGAACCTAGTGGTAAGACACTACGTTCCCTACGCACCGAACAACTAATGAGGCGTGTTGAGTGGCGGAACCAAACGCCACACTTTGATTTGTTATCAGAGCGAAAATAAATAAATACCCGATCGGAGATTACACTCACAGACGGTCTCTCGTATGATACTCGTATGATATTATTATTACTGTTTAAAATACAATAGTTTATTTTGTGGGATAGGTCAAAAGAGTCCAGTTCAATAAGATCTTTGGTTATAATAATTTTTTTACTCATTTAAATGAAACTGGGCCGTTCTGGTCTGATTGTAAACGTGATATGTCTATAGCCTTCCTCGGCATATAGACTATACAATACATAAAGGTATTTGTATTTCCTACTAAAAGTTCCCGAAATTAGCACGGTCGAATAAACAAATTCATCAGTGACAGTAGACAGTCATACGTAGATATCAACGAGCTGGTAGGAGGGTAGAGCCTGGATGAATAGTGGAACTCTTCAGAGGTTACTAGGGAACCTTTCGAGCTTAGGCACGTATAATGTGTAGCTAGCTATAGAGCTATAGAGCAGTTTCTACACTCACAATATCGTTTTATTAGATTTAGATTTTTTAAAGTATATTTAGAGTTAGTACGTACGTAGTTAGTATTTGCCGACGCGAGCTCGGCGGGAGTGACTTAAGGCAGTTTACACACTTCTTTTTAATTTGAATATGTTAAATGTTGAGAGTTTGAATTTATTATATATATTTAACTATATTCGTACACTGCTATGTGCGAATACAATTTGGCCGAGAGAACCTGGGAATCTATTGTTAAGATACTCTGTTCCCGTACGCGTTCCGTTGATTAATCCGAGGCATTGCGTGATGAGTGGCGGAACTCAACGCAGTGTTTTTTTGTCTCATTACCGGAGCGAGGGAAAGCAAATATAACATATTTCATTCCCCCGAGTGACACACACCAAGATATATGTATTTTTCTGATATATCACATTCAAGTAATAAGCAAAGTGTGACTGTGAACGCGACAGATTGTGGGTTCAATCCCCACTCGAGGAAATAGATTTTTTTTTTAATTTCCATTTCTTCGCTCTGGTGTCGAAGCAAAACGCGGCATTGAGTTCCGCCACTCAACAATGCCCCCAGAGTTAAGCGGAAAGTGTGGAACGGAGTGCCTTAACACGAGGTCCCCTCTGCCTAACCTGCTGCGTACGTGGGGGATACAGCGTGAAGGTGATTTTTTTTTTGTAATGTTATTTATTTTTTTCTCAATTCTCTTATTTAATTATTAAATTACTAACATTATTAACATAATATATAAATAAATACGTACATATATTATAATATTTCTACAAATATCACTTTTCAAATCGTATATCTAAGTAATATCCGTCTACAGTGTGTTCGTGGCCTGTCCGCGGCTGCAGACCGCTGCCAGACGGTTTTTGAGTAGTTAGAGAACCGGTTGACTTGTTCAGCCCGAGTCAGAGATAAGAGCGGGTTCGATTAAAAAAAAAATGATGAATAACGCCATTGCCGTAGTTTATAATATTATAATAAAATTACAATTTTATTGATATTGTCTAATTAAAATAATAACATACGATTTTTGCGAAAATCTTTGTTTGCTTTAAGCTACAAAATGGAAAATTTCGGTTATTAGGTTCCCAGGATCCAACTACCTACTCTTTAATGTGTTCAAAGCAAAAATATATATAATTAATAATATAAAAGCCGCCATCTCCTCTGACGTGTACCGCGCGCGTTCGTGTGCGCGTGAGTCGCGTGACACGCCTCGAGCTGCAGCTTTACTTATCGTCTCAGAGCTCTCTGTAATGGCGCAGTGCGATCGCGACGGTTGTTGGTTCAAGTCCTACTCGAGGAAATGAAATGAAATATTTAATATTTTCATTTCCTCGCTCTGACAACGAGGCAAAGCAGAAGATGAATTCCACCATTCAATTAAAGACGAATTTGCCAGAAAATGAGAAACGAAATGCCTTAAAACTAGGCTTCCAAGTTCCTCCTCTGTCTCTGATACAGCGTGAAGCTTTAAAAATTATATGTTTCATTTTTTTAACGCCAAACGACCACTGTTCCACAAAAGTTAATATCAATGGAACCAGCCATCGTCATAGGAATTTAAAATAAGAACTAGAAGACCAGTCGCGGCGCAGGAGCATAAAGTGTGACTGTAAACGCGAATACCTGGTACGCCCTGGTTGCCTGGTGGCAAGGCAAAGCCGCCAGAATTCGGCGGAAAACGGGGAACGGTGTGTCTTAACACTAGGTTCCCTCTGCCTACTCTGTTGTGTGCGATATCGTGATTGCAGTTAGATGGTGTAGCTCTGTGATACGACGGTCTCGATAATATTTACTGCACAATACTTTTTTATGCACTAAAATTTGAATGTAGTGGGATTTGAAGTCGCGCCTTTTGGAAAACGTCCTTAGACGGTGTCCAAGCGGCGCAGGTTCATATATCGGGTTATGTAATTTTTTTTATACGTTTTCTAAACAGGTATTTTTCTCTCCCAAGACTGGGATGACACTTTAAAAAGGTAAAAAAGCACTAATTTATATTATTTCTCTATTTTCAGGGTTTGCTGATAACAGATAATAGAAAGAGCAACAAATTGCATATAAATCAGAAAAATGACAAGGAATATCTTTACTGAACCTCTTAAAGTCTAATTTTAATAAAAATATTTTTACATGTAAGTACTCTAGTAATATATTCAATACGTCGTGGTGCAGGGGACAACGTCTGATGGTAAAAGAGGGTTGTGGGTTCGATACACAATCAGGGGCACGACTAATTACTCGTATATTTATATTATTTTCATTGTCCCGCTCTGGTCGATAATGCAAGAGTTGAGGTCCGCTACTCAACACGCTCTTTTGAAAGATATGCCTAGAAGAATAGGAAGAATGGCCTATTTTAAAACTAGGTTCCCTTTATCTCACCCGCTTTGTGCAGGATACAGCACGAAGCTAAAGAAAAAGTGAAATAAGTAAAAAATCTAAAATGAAAAAGATTCAAAAGTATTGGATAAGGCGCCACGAAACTCAACGCCGCTCTTCGTCTTGTCGGATTAGTCTGAGATAATAGATATTTTTTTAACTGATTCATATAACCAAAACGAATACAGAATTAAACCCACCTCTAATGTCTTTATTAGTTTAGCGTTTCCACTACCTCATAAGGTATAGTAGTAAGCTTGCAATAACAAATCACTACATAGAACACACGAGCACATACTCGTACCTATAAATAATTAAAACAGTATTTTTCTTCAGTAACCCGAGCCAAATACCAAAGTAGTGACAATTTAAAGCCGGAGCAAGTCGATCATCCGTCTAGACGGCCACCCCCACCCCCTGACACCCCCAGCACCCCCTGACACCCCCTGACACCCTCTGACTCCCACCCCCAAGTCTAGACAGACAGTAGACAGGTATTTTTAGCATTAAACTTAGAATCAACAATTGTAATGTTGACTATTGACCTTTTAAGTTTGATGTACAGAGGAGGTACAGACAACTACTACATACAGAGAATATGAGTACAAGTTAAATTCTATATAAATTATATTAAACAATACTATAATTATGTTCGGCAGAAAGTGGGGAACGGAGTCTTAACACTAGTTTCCCTCTGCCTACCCTGCTGTGTGCGGGATACAGCGTGAAGCTAATTTTTTTTTTTATAATTATGTTTTTTTTTGTCCCGCATATAGCTAACCTAGTGTTAAGGCACTCAGTTCACAATTTTTGACGAATTTCCAAGTTATTGCGTATTAAGTGACGGAACTCAACGCCGCGCTTTGTCTTACTATCCTCCAAGAAAACAAAAATAAGTCCTTCCCCGAGTGCAAAACTATAGTAATAGATGCTGAAATAAAATGAAAGAATAGAACTAAACGAAATTAAACAACTATACAAAATACAAAACAAACATTAAAAAAATATAAAACATAATAAATATCAATAAAATCTTAAGTAATAAAAAACGTGACGGTTGTGGGTTCGATTCCCTCTCAAGGAATGAGTACCTACGTCGTACGGGAACGGGGACGTCTTATATTCCACACGAACAAAAAAGTTGCGTGCGACTACTTGTAGTAATAAATTTTTTTTTTTAAAAATCCATATTTCTATAAACAATTTTATTATTGTTTAATAAAATAACTATAAACCAAGTTAACTGTATCTTAAACTGGTATAAAAAGTGGTTTTAGACGGTTTTTATATAATAAAAGAGCTACCATTGTACTTCGTAGGTACATACATCTGTCGGGTCTCTCGCGGTGCTTTTGTGTTTTTTTAAGAAAAACTATTAGTTTTGTGTTCGTCGTAGCTAGGTATATCGCGATACACCGATTTAGTTAAAACGGTTTGTGGTTTATTTAATTTTAAATCTAGCTATAAAACCGACGGTTGTGGGTTCGATTCTTATCCAGGTAAATTAATCGCTTTTATTTCGCTCCACCAATAAATATACAACGTCTCGAAAATTACGCTGTGTGTGAGCACCGGAGTGTCTTATCACTAAGATACCTCTGCCTATCGTGCTATTTCTATATCGTTGTGATTTTATATAACACGTCTCTCAAACTAATATCTTAAAAGATATTCTTTCTTTTATTTTTGACAATTGAATTGACAGAAAAAAATTGGCGCATCACTATACCTTTTGTGTTGTGACTCAAATGCCCTTTTTAAAAGATGTTTTAACTGTTTTTTTTTCTTTAAAATTCACTTCCGGTAACGGTTTTAGGGTAAAAGTGGATTTTTTGAAAGTCTTTTGTTGATTTTTTTTTCAAATCATATTGATATTGGGCAAAGTTTCATTTCGAGAAATATTTTCTTTTTCATTTCTTCGCTCTGGTAACAAGACATTGCGCGGTGGTAAGTTCCACCACTGAACACGTAATTTCCCGGAAATTAGGCATTGACCTAAGCAGAGGGATCCTAGTACTTGGTACTTGGTACACCGTCCGTCTCCAATAATAAATTTAATATGATAGTCAATATGTTCTCAATATATATTTTTTCTAGTTTCAGGTCTTCATAACAACACGATGGGACTTAGATGCTGATATTTATGAAATAAAGTAACACACGATATTTAAAGTCCTAATAAAAAACTGGTAATGACCGTTTCATTAATTAAGGAAAGTATGAAAAATGTAAAAAAATACAGCGGTAAGTGTCAGTGGACAGGCGAGCGCTGTCAGGTAAAATATTATCGAGTTCTGCTTTCAATCATTTTGTTATCCAAAAAAACAGACATCTTTGGTTTTTCTGTCCCAAAAGCGATGATCACGTACCTTAGGTTAGGGAGTTAGGAGGGTATAACCAAACATACGAACCAAATCTTGTATTTTATATATTGTAATTTGTTACATACATTATATTTGTTACATATATTAATTATATAAGCAAATGTAAATTTCCAAACCTTGGTTTTTATTGTTTTTTTTTCTTAAATTGTATTGCCAGTTTAATTATTTTTTATCTATAATTTGTTCTTTTATTTTTTTATAGCATTTCCAAGCAAAAATGTTTTTTTGGAGATGCTACGTTTAGCTTTGGCCGCCTCAACTGGAACCCGTACATCCAAACTTGTGCGCTTGAGACGGTTTGACGCAACTGCGACTGTTCCGTCGCATGGCGTCGCGACAAAAATGTCTTACGTGCATTAATGGAAAGAGTCGTGCGACAGTTTAGTCTGGAAGCGTTACCCACAAGTTTGGTGATACGCGGGCAAGTTGTGGTGGGAATTCGACGCCTCTTCAGTTCATTTTTTTTTTTATTTTATCTGTAGTTTGAGTTTATTTTGTGTTGGTATTGTGTTGTGTTTCTTAGTAGTTGCCGCAAGGTTTTGTGGAAATATAAATAAAAAATATACGAATGTAAATAGATTTAAGTAGAATTAAGACAGTAGAGTATTATAGGTCCATTTCCGGCGGTTGCAGTAGCAGACTCAAGGTGCGGCCACGTCGCCGGCGGGGTGAGGTAGTAGGTTGTATAGTACTGTATTACAACACTTGGGAGAGACTGTATAGCCTGCTAACTTTCCCGGCCGACGACAGAGCGACGTTGTCCACTGAAAAAAGAAAAATAGAAGATTCTTTTATTTTAATATCTTTTGTTTTTGTCTATCTGTGTTAGTTTGGGTATTATAGCGCTGAACATGCGTCAGGGGATTCGCTATCTTGGATTTGAAAATGGCGAGAAATAAATATTAATATACTGATCTTACCCAGTTTTTTTTATTTATTTAAGCAGTGTATTTTAAAATTACATTTTTTCTTGAGTTTTCATTGTGTCTTTTGTATTTGCACAAATTTCAAATTAATAAAAATGTTGATTGAGTCCGCCATGGCAACGGTTGTGGGCTACAATCCCACTCGGGGAAATTATATATTTTTTTCTGGTACGTGGCGTTGAGTTCGTCACCCAACATATAATGTCTCGAATCTTGGGTGATGCGTGGGGAACAGTATCTTAACAATGGGTTCCTTCTGCCTACTCTGACAAGAGATGGGAAATATAATATTAATACACTATAATATTTAAATTATAAAACAATATTTACATATAAAAAAAAACAACTTATAATTTTATTTAAAAGAAACAGAGCTCTCGCTCTATATAATCTCAAAGCATTTTTGTATTTTATCTATGCATATAAATAGGCTGTGGGTTTGATTCCCAGTTCAGGAAATGAAATATTTAATATTTTCATTTCTTCGCTCTGGTGTGGAGGCACGTCGTTGAGTTCCTCCACTCAACACGCAATGCCTCAGACTGCGTCAGAATGGGGAATGGAGTGCCTTAGCACTAGATTCCTTCTGCCTATCTTGCTGTGTGCGGGATACAAGTAGAAGCAGAGGATACATTAGAAAGTTCTATTTCAAATATTCCATCTACTTGTCCTGCTGTGTGCCCTGCGATGAGATACAACGGTATTTATTTAGTACATTCACAAACGGTTTACAAATGTACTAAGCAACTTGCAATTAAACAGCTCTTTGTTATTTTTTTAATTCTTATAAGTTTGAAAATATAAAAATATATTTATATTATTTTTGTGTTTTATTTTTTCTCCTACTTGGCCCCTATTTTATAAAGGAAAAAAATGCACTGTATTAGTTACTAATCTATCTAAACTAAGAGTGAAATAATTTAACAATAAAAATGTATTAATAATATAGAGGACCTATTTTTTATTCTATTTAAAGTGTTATTCCACAGTTAGGAGTGAAAAATACTTATTTAGGAAACGTATGAAATTTTAACGTAGCGAGAATTGAATCCGCGCCTCTAAGAAACTGATAATTTCTAAGAGCCGCGAATTCAAAAAATCGTTTTTTAAATAATAACATAGAGGCCATCGTAGCGCAGGCGCACAAGCGTTCGGCTGTAAACGTGACAGTTGTGGCTTCGATCCCCACTCGGGAGAATGAAAATGTTATATTTTTCTTACCCAGCTCTGGTAACAACAAAGCGCTGCGTTAATAAAGATGCATTTGGGTTAAATTCGCGATTGTGGAAATGAAATATTACCATTTTTCTTCAGACGGAAAACGGATAGCGGGCCGCTATATGCGGAACAAAACGTGAAACTAACCAAAGCCTAATTATAAATAACTTCTTTATATATACAAGTGGGGAGCGGAGTGTCTGCCTGCCGTACTGCGAGCGGGATACAGCGTCGCTGACAACAAGTACTATACCGTTTCTATTAATTATATTTACTGTCAAGCAAAGTTTTATAAGACCCATCAAAAAAAAGTGTTAGGCACGTGTTAGTAGATAAGTGTATTTGTATTTTAGTCAACTACTTTACTAACTACGCTAGAACGGCTTAACTTTTTATCCAAGAGATCGTGGGTTCAAATCCAAGAAAAAACATACATTTAAAAAGTTTTTTTACGAAATAATTTTATTACTAAATCGAAATCGAGGTCAAAAACTCCTGTGTGCGCACAAACGAGCAGATTTTTGCACAACTTTTTAAAAAACGCGCGACAAAAACTCACAAAGGGTGCATTGTATGGGGTAGGATTAACTTTCAATGCAATCTATATATTCTTTTTTATTATTTTCACTTTATTTCACACCTGGCTTATTGGGCCTATTATATTGAATGTACAAAAAACTACGTAACAAAATTGATTGAAAGGATAAAATAAAATGGTGGAATTCTATAATACAAGGACAGGGTGTGGTGACATCTGTACTTGAAAGTGTTATACATAGATTTCAATAATATGAATGCTTATTGAGGCCATAGCGTAGAGACACTCCGTTCTCCGCTTTTGCCCTAATTCGTGGTCTTGAAGTGGCGCCCTTTGTCTACTAGAGCTGAGAAATCATTTAAATATCCCCACTTCTTCTTTGCCCTTAGTGGGGATCGAAGCCACAACCACCATGTTTACAGTAGGACGCTGTCCACTGCGTCACTCAATAAATATAAATAAATTAATAGCTTAACAAACTAAAAACAACACACAAAGACCACAAACTCGATGTGGTTACTAGCAGGCAATCCAAAGTCGCATCAGCTATCTTTCAATTTCATGATCAGACCAGCTCGATGGCACAACAATATTGTTTCATGATAACACAACGAGTTGAACTAGAAGTGCGTCTAATTCACATTCTTAGATTCCATCACATAATTGGATATACTTTACATTTGACTTATTCGATATGCTGGACGCCTGTCCAAGCAGGCAAGCAAGTGCGGAAACAGGGCGCTGGTGGCCTGTTGCTGCAACAACGACTTGTTCAATTAAACACTAATAAACTTATCTAACAAAAAAAATAACATTATCATTAGTAATAAAAAAGATCAAGCGAATAGTTCTGCCAACATTCAGTGGAAAATGTTTTTAGTTTTCGTTTTAAAACAAGCTATGGTCGCGGCTTCGTCTGCGCGGGACACGCGCCCGCCCGCTATATGCCCGCTCTTTTGTTACTTTTTTTGTTAAAATCTTGGAAAGTTGTTTTTATCAGCCTCACGTTGTATCCCCCTCACGGCACTACGCGCTTTGTCTCGACAAAGAAACTAAATTATTAAATATTTAATTTCCTTATATGGGGATCGAACCATAACCAATGGCGTTTACAAAAAAACTACACACAAAATCCCACATGACTGGCCTCAAAAACATTTTTTTTTTCATTATACAAATGATTATTTTACAGCTTTTCCATACACTAAAGCTCGAATTTTAATTTATCTTATGGGACAAAATACTTTAAAATTATATAAATTTTACATTTATAACCCGATTGAAGTAAAACAAATTCTTAATGTTGGAAGTTTAACACAATAAATAGTGAAAACTGTTTAGCCATTTCTGAGATTAGCGCGCACAAATAGACATACAAAACAGGTAAACATTTTAAGCCCACTCATCCACCAAAAACGTTTCTATGTAATACTAGCGGGCGCGCGCAGCTTCGCCCGCTTATGTGCACCCTTATTGGTGAATTAAAAAAAACCACGAAACACGTGTTCAATAAAATATTTTTAACAGTCTTAATTTAATTTTTTATAAAAATCGGTAGCGATTTAAAGATTTTTCTATATAAACTTTCAACCCCTAAAAAACCATGAAACACGTGTTCAATGAAATATTTGTAAGTCTGAATTTCAAATTTTACAAAAATTGGTGCCGATTCAAAAATCCATACAAACTTTCAACCCCTATTTCATCCCTTTAGGGTTAATATTTTTCAAAATCCCTTCTTAGTGGATGTCCAGATTATAAAAATAAACATCTGTCCAAATGTCACGTTTCTACGCACAGCGGTTACGGCTGTGCGTGCGTCTTACCTCAGTCAGGTACATGTCTTTTTATATATATAGAGGAAGATAGAAGATGATGCCAAGAAGATGGACTGTCATTCTCTTGCCTCAGTCAAAATGTGTGGCCGTTTAGCCCTTAGATGCATATTGTTATCAATTTATTACATTCATTTTCACACAAATTTATATAAAAACTTGAGTGTTACTAGAAGGCTAAGTTAGGAACCTTTTCAAGTAATAATATAGAATACGAGATTGAAGCGAAAATACTTAGGATCCACTTAACCTGTGCTGCTAGAGAATAGTCGTACTGATAGTACAGGTCTTGATGGAAAAAGAAGCAGAAGCAAACACAGATGCAAACTTTCAGACGGCAAGATACTTCGGCAAGATAGCAAAAATTGGAATTGCTTTGTTCAATTTTATTAATGAATAATAATGACATATCTATATTAAGGAATAAAATATATATATCATTTTATTATTTGTTTTATTTATACTTATATCTACATTAATTTAAGCAATAAACGCATATTGTTGTCAAAAGTCTACATTCCATATTTTTCAAAATATATATTATACGATTTTTTCAATTCAAAACAAAAAATCATGCATTTATGGGGCTCTTCATTTTTATGTATACAAACTACTTTTTAATTGTTAGTTAGTTACTCACCATACAAATAGATTGGCAGACATTAGAAAACCTTTACACCAAAAGACACACTAGAGATAATACTAGAGACATCTAGTGTGACTAAAACACTTAAGTGCTGCCATCTCGTGTCAAGTAGAGCTACATACTAAATGGAACAGATTATAAAATTATATTTATACATAATTTAAATATTTTTTCTTTAGAATGCGTAAGAAAATGTAAAATTAAAAAATGTATAACTGTTATTTTTAACATAAATTAACCCAAAAATACCTTAGATATAAAAAAAATGCACAGATATTAGTGATGAAAACATGAAAATTGATTGTCAACTTCAGATTGCTAGAAAATAGGTACAATAATAAAAATACAATTATGAAACCCAATAATTTTTTCTGCATTTTATGTTACGTGAATTTATTATTAATCACAATTATTTTTTATTACATTACAATATATATTATCTGACTGGCTGATGACTCATTTATTACGTCACTTGCAAATAACATGAAAGAGAAAGACAAAACATACAATATTGTCACTTTGCCATACGTTAGAGAAGGACAGCAACATATTATTTCAACATGGCAGCCCCGTCATACTTGAACTGTCACATAGGTAGTGTAGTTGTACACTTTATTTTAAACGCAAGAAGGATTATAATCCTTTTAGAAACGTTCGCGGAAACAACGAAAATAGGATTGCCTACAATTCCACTGACGTCACGCGATCGAGACTTCTAAAATTACATGAGAGCCCAAAGGAAAATATTATTCGACATTTACCACTGCGTTTTACAGCAATTTATTAACAAAAGTTTTATATCTAGGGCTTTTTGAGACGTGCGTGTTTTATAAATTAAAGACAGTGTGGTGTTACGGCGCTTTGGTTTGAAAACACAAGATATACCATTAATTCGTGAGTATTAAATAAAATAAACGCTAATGCAGCTTAGTTTATCGATTTGTATTTACACGTGAAAAAAGTTAATTCTGAAAAATGTATGCAATAATATATAGTCGAGTTAGCTTAGCGCCGTGGCTGTGTCATGCTAAATCTTATTTGGATTCGCTAAAAATAAGCTTAGTGTATTTCGGGTGTTTGGTGAATCCGCGATCTTGTAGTGACTAGGGTGAAAGTATTCAGACCTTCGGCCTTGAGACCGCTGGTGTCGGATTACAGTGTTCTGTTACAGTAGAAAGCACGCATTTTCTATTATTTTTTCTCGTAAAAAATGCCTCGGATCAATGACAGCCTCATGACCTTGACACACTCCCATAAAATAGTCATGGTGATTGGTAAACACCGCCGTTTTTCGCTGTACTAACATTATGGGTATATAAATCTGTCTATCTATTCTAGTCTATATTATAAAGAACTGAAGAGTTTGTTTGACTGAGATATTGTCACATATTATTGTCAAGAACTAATTAGTTCCAATTTAAACATTCCTTGTGTTGGATCATCAATTTATTGAAAGCTATAGGCCATATCATATGATGATAACCATTTCCTTGAATCTACTGACCTACAGGCAGATTTACCTCCAGGACCTAGAATGTAACTTATGTAAAATGGATGTAACATTAATATATACAACTAAGGAACAAGGTTTCTATTTTGAATAAGAAATAAGTATTATATTTGAAGTATGTGAAGAAATACTTACCACCCAGGCTATTTTTTTTTATATTGAGATAAAGTGTAAGAAAATTATAATGTTATCCTTTCATTGCTTCAGTTTTCAATCATTTTTGTACAGTAAGAGTAAAACAATTTTTCTCATTTTTTTTAAATAATTCAACCTTGTTGTATTTAAGAATTATTATTATCTTTATAATAATGACTACTATTTATAGTGAAATATATTTTTTAGAACCTCTGAAAGTTAATATTAAGCACTACCCAGTGCAAGGCCTGTACTAATTGTATTCTACAAACATAGTTTGAATTTAATTGTCTGGCAAAAAATGCTAAAACTTTAATAATTACCTAAAGAAATTGATTTAAAGGCAACTGATTCTCAAAAGAGAATAACAATTTTGTTGCTTCATGATTTTAATATATTTTTAAAGATGTATTGAGGGCGGTCGTGGCGCAGTGGCACAAAGTGTGACTGTAAACCGACTGGTTGTGGGTTCG
>DWAE01000168.1:0-20121 GCA_018237945.1 Heliconius sapho
TTTTGAGAAAATATAAATTTTAAATAATTCAACGCTCCGTTTACGGCCGCAAGTAAAGGCATGAATCCAGCAAGGAACGCCCTTGCCGCATAATTGCATTCATATGCCGTTGATTTGTTGCAACAAAGACGTAATTTTACTTAAAAAAAATCAAAAACTTAATATCTAATATTATAAGCACTAACAAAATCACTTAGTCAGATAAAAGCAGAACTTTACAAAAAGCTGAGCTCATTTGTGTAATATTCAAGTATATTACTGTCAACAGGAAAACGACATTGTAAAACGCAAATTAATTCCATATCTCGCATGTTTAGGGTTCATGTGGGTGAATGGCAAAAACGGAAGATAGATTCCTCATGTCTATATGTCTGTATGTCAGTCTGTCTGTACGTCCAATTTATTCCGAAACTTTTACAATTTGTTACAATTAGACAGTTAAAGTCTTTATATGTATAGTACTTAGTTTCCTTCGCAGGTACGTCTTTTCTCCTCTACCAATGTAGAGCTAGAATAGTCTATCACTGGATATCAGCGTATCGTGGTAACAACAAAATAAGTTTAGAATATTTTAATTACTATATTATTTATTATTGTTATATTGTTTGCTGTTTTCATTTCTTTTTTTGATTTACAAATTTATGTATAACATATTTTGGTCTGTATAGAGCAGTGTGTGGTTAAATAAAAGTTACTTACTTACTTTTAACAACTCTACCAATTTGACCTAAGTCATTGAATTGGTATGTAACCCTCGGTGCGCGTATCCGATACTTACTTGACATGTTTTTTTTTTCATATCAAAATTTCACTTGAATGCGTCTTTTGACTCGAATTTCCAAGTCATTTCTCTCTTTCGTCGAGAAACGTTAATAAAATAATATGTGCTTTATATTTTAACAGACCTTCGTTTCGTATACCTTAAACAACATGGTTGTAGGTTCGATTCTCACTTGAGGGAATGATTATAGATATATTTAAATCATTTTAATTTCCTCGCTCTGGTAAAATATGTATATATCTTAATATTAGAGTATCTCAGTCTACGAGATAAGTCAAGGTACTGTTTAAATAAAAAAGATACAATTATAGATACTGTTAATGAAACAAATACGTTAATCTATAAAATTTTATAGATGGAAGGAAATCTTATAGGAGTGGTGGAACTCATATTTATATTATATCTTTACCCGATTACGGCGAATCAAAAAGGATAATTTTGAACCTGTATGTATGTATGCATGTGAGTATGGATGTTAATTTCTTTTCTGGTATTAATTTTACTGGTGCGTTGTTATGAAAATATTTCATTTCCCCGAATGAGAATCGAACCCACAACCATCGCATTTACATTTGCGCCATGACTGTTTCAATAGATAAATTATACCTATATTGAAATATGTGTATGTATATGTAAAATTGTAACTTTTCTATACAAATACGAAACAAGCGTTCTCTAAAGAGAACTTAGTTACAACTTTGCTATCTACAATGAACTGAATGGCTGGAGCATGTGATACTGATGAAAGTTTCTATGAGAACGTAAACGCAGTAAAGTGTATTGTGTGTTGATAGCGTCTTATTGAAATGACTATAGATATTCTACTGGATTCGAATCTTTGACCACATTAAGAGATTTCTTGTTTTCAAAAATACGAGAGTCTTATACTCGTTAATTAGGTATATTTTTTGTTTGTAGGTTGATATCTGCATCATTTGTAGATCGATTTAAAAAAAATATTTTTTAATGAAAGGGACATAGTTTCCCATTGGTCCCATCGCCTTCAAGTCAGGATCTGGTGATGGATATCAAGAGAAACCCTCGAATTTTATACACAAGTACTACGCTTTATAGAATTTGTCTTGAAATAGGTGTCATTTAGAGGTTCCCTCTACTTACTGTACGCAAATAGCATAATACAGCGTGAAACTAAAAAAAATCAGAGTGGTATAAATTTACTGAAAACCTCGAGATCGAATCCCAGTCAGAGAAATATATTATTATTTATTAATATTTTGATTTCTTCCCTCTGGTACCAAGGCGAAACGCAGCAGTGAGCTCCACTACGCAATGCCTCGCAAATTCGACAAAAATGGAGAACGGAGTGTCTTATTACTTGATTCTCTCTGCCTACCCTGCTTTATGCGAGATACAGCGCCACCAGATCTTTTCTTTAATATACAAAAATTTATTTATGATAATGATGTCTTTGAAATTGTCTGGAATATATATTTTGTGTACCAACACATGTTATCGTCTTACAATTAAAATACAAACGTATATTACAATATGATATATGTATAGCATTTTATTGATTACAGAAATTGCTGACGTCATTACGACCGAGACAAAGTTCAAACGAGATATGATTTATTGAATTATATTTTTTTAGTCCTCACGTGTTATGGCTACGGGCGGGCGATGTAGTTGAAGAGAATAGAGTGTCAAACGCTACGGTATCTGCATACCTCGTCCACTATCTACTCTATATATATCCTCTGGATCGGATGATGGAGGGGAATCCTCTGGATTTTACCTTAGAGATGCTTTGATGATGATTATTACAAATATATTATTTTAAGGAATTAATACTCCCCTTTAACGCTAACCATGTTTGACGTTATAACGTCTTATAAATCGATGAACGCCGGATGCATGCTCGGAAAAGCGTGATTCATTGTCACGTTCCGCCTCTCGCGAGTGTGCAAGCGAGAGCACAGAATAAGCAATAGAGAGGAACAATTGATCTAAGCGTTCGCCTTGTGACGCATTTTTTCATCCATTCGCAATTACTCTGCATAATTTAAGTAATAAAAATATTTGAACCTCCACCAAAACTCACAGCTGGGACGGTGTTCACGGTTGTCGCAGAATTAACAATTCATTTTCTTAACGAAAAAAAAACCGATTTCCACCGGTCCCATGACCAAAACCTAACCAAACTCTCATCAAACAGCTCTTGAAGTGTATCCTTTCCAATAAAAAAGAAAACATAGAAATTGGCGTGACTTTGAGTTATTTCTCCATTTGTCGCGCATATAATTAATGCACATTTAGCACTTATGTGATTTTTCTCATTTATCCAGTCAAACGCTCTCAGGTAACAAACATAAAAAAATACAATCGAATTGATAACTCCTCCTTACGGAAGTCGGTTAGAAATGTAAAATCAACAAGGACAGTCAGAGAGAATCTCTAGTTAATAACAGATGTGAATGAACCTTCAACGATAGAAAATGGCTCACACCTACTCAATAAAGTCTTATTATATCGATATTTGCTCAACGTTACCTCGTGTCAGACTTACAGAGAGTCTCGGTTATAACCTTGGGGAATTTCATAATGTTTTTATATAATTATTATTTATATAAATAATGACTATTTTTATTTCTCTTTTCTCTTCAGCTTCTCGTTTTACACCGTATAATTAGTCTATCTTTGCCCACAGAGGGAATCCTGTGACACGTTCCGTTGTCCACTCTTTATTGGTGTGCACCTTTGTGTATGTGTGCGAACCAGCGTGTGAGCGTGCATGCGTGTGTGCAATGTATATCATTTTCACTACTACATATATTTAGATAGTATATTCTTATAACACATATATACATGTAGCAAGTATATATACATACATGCCGTGTTAATGAATCACGGCTACAACCCATAGCTATCTTGTTGCCATTATATGACGTGTTTGTCTTGTTACCTTCTGTCTTGTGCTGTCAGAAGCTAGTGTGTGTGGAATCGTATCAATCAATTAATGTAATGTACCTAATGTATACTGAAGATTTTATTTATTTGAACGCGCTAATCTCAGGAACTACTTACTGGTTTGAAGGTTTTCGAAACTGCTAGGTCAGAGAATTTGTACAAGTTTGATTCTACGAATGCGGTTTCAAATGTTTATCATGTTTTTAAGCAATACGCATTCCGTCAATCTTAATCTAATTTATCTTTCTCTTTAATTTATAAGACGCATCTTATAAATTGGAAGACTACAGATTGACAAGGACAAAGTGTCTTGACACTATATTTTGACTGCCTACTTGTGAGTAAAAGTGTGTCAAGCGTGAAGCTGCTTTGTCTTATAATATAAATTTCAAGTAATCTATAATTTACGTCATAACCATTTTATTTCTTGAAACATCTGGCAAAATAAATTCACCGGTGTAACTTGTCTTTTTGAATAAAAAGTGCTTGAATTAACCTTTTGTCAAGTAAATCCCTATAAGGAAATATATTTTTTCTCAGCTTCACGATGTTTCCCAAATGTAGTAATCTAGGCCTAGTGTTAAGACACTCTGCTGTCCACTTTCCGCCGAATTCTGGAGGCAATGCGTGTTGAGAACAATATATTATATAAAAATGTTGAAAACAACGCCAAAGACGACCACTAGTATATACAAAGACGAAAGTATCGTTATTTCCACGTGGAACGTGAAAGAGATTTGTTCCAGTGGCACTTATGGGGACATATTGACACAGAGTATATTAATATTTCATATCGTATTACCTACATCAGTCTACGTTTTTGCTCCTAAGAATAGGATTTTTTCCACATTTTTTTTTGTTCTGTTCTTTGTATCGTGTGTTGTACTTTGGTAAATATAATATGTATTAGCTTGTGTTATCTATTATATTGGTAAACGTGTGGAAATATTTGAAGTGCGACTGTCAATGTGAGAGGTTTTGGGTTTGATTCCCACTAAAGGAAATGATATATTTAATATTTTCGTTTTCTCAGTCTGGTAATGGGACAACGCGGAGTGTTGAATTCCACTACTCAACGAGTAATGTCTCTAGAATTCGTAATTTAAAATCACGAAGGTCAGTATTAAGCCAGGTCAGGTCGAGTCAAAATGAAGACTACATCCGGCGACGTCGAATGCAGTACCACGTTAGTGAGACATTAAAATATATTTGCATTAAAATTCTATTATTTTCGTAAATTCAAAGGCTTTTTTGGTATCATTAGAAATTCAAATAGAAGGTCTTCATTTTCCGTAGAACAGTGTGTTTCTTTCATAGTTGTTTTACTAATAAGAGAGAAAAGAAAATTTGGTAAAAATAAAAAATGGAGTGTCTTAAAATAACTCTGGTACATGCAAGTGTATGGAAGTATGTGAGGATATCGAACCTACAGCGACAGTCAGGAGTTAGTTCCACTCCAAATCTTTCTACCTACGCGGGCAAAGCAAAGGCAAGGTATGGCAATTCTACCCACAACGCTATAGGCGTTAACAGCCACACGATTCTGCCCCTGCGTTACGACTGGCCTAAATTTTTGTACCTCAATAAAGTGATAAGTACCATAACGTTGATTTATTTATATCATTTGAAGGCAAAATGTAATAATATAGTGACAAATCACTCTGTAAAATTACTTTATATATACTAAAGCTAGAAATCTAAATAAATAATACATACCATATTCTAAATAATACCACGGTATATAGAGATCCAAAGATTTTATAGAATTGCATCAAACTCTCATAGAATACTAAGTTTGTGTGCAAAATGACATTTGATCGGTGCAGCGAAGCAGCGCGGCGACCGGATGTAGCCGGTCGGTCCTTCATTTCCGTACCGAGTGCTCCCTCCAGTCCTGCCTGTTCTGAATACCTTGAGTTTGAAATTCAAATAACACAAAGCACTTCTAGTTGCCTTTTAAATTAGATTTTCTTGGATGTTTTTATGTATGTTGCAAATACTTGTTTAATGTGTTAGTTAAAGAGCATAGTGTTAAAAGACCTTCCATATTTTCCGCCACGCCGTGCCGATGAGGAATTGAAAATAAATAATTTTCCCGAGTGGGAATTTTCCCAAGTGGGAACCGAACCCACAACTATCGTGTACAGTCAGACGCTGTGCCTTTGACTTTACTGCTAATCCCAGTAACTACTGGTTTGCTTTAAAAAATGTTTTGAATTGGATATAATATGTGTAAGTGGAAATATGCGACTTCAACGGAGTCCTTAATGTGCCCGCTTCGCTCCGCTCGTGGTGGATACTAGACTAATCACTTAGTAATATTTAATAAACGACACGTGTTAAGTCGCAAATAAAAGATAATATCTTATAATGGGTTGTACCAAAATAGTATCAAATGATAATGATAATGATGTGTTCATACCAAGAAGCGACGGAAAAGAAATGTCGTATTCGACGAACACAAACACGAAAACAGGTTACGTTACACACACACACACACACATTATGCTATTATGAATCTAACTCTCAAGGAATAATATACATATAATAATATATTTACATTGTTGTTTTTGTGTTTATACTGTCGATTTGGTGGGTGGTCATTTATAAACCATAAATCATTTTTTTATTGTGGTCGTGGTGACGCAGCGGCACAGCGCCTGACTGTTGGCGCGACGTTTATGAGTTTGTTTCCTACTCGGAAAAATAAACTATTTTTATTTCACCGCTTTCTTTGCGTATCAATCAGTATTCAATACTTAATATGCAATGTCTCGAAAATCGGTCATAAAGTGGTAAACTGAAAGTATAACACTGAAGGTAAAAATATAAAATAAGTCAATAATAGAATAATCAAATTATGCTCAAATAACTTTAGGTTCTCGCTTCAAACCTTAGGCGGGATCGGCGGAGAATAATAGGAACCTAATATTAAAAATGAAATATCAAGCAAATTCGTTTCCAATAACTAGTATGTAGACAAAAGCTTTCTAAAACAATATACTTTTACAATGCAATCCTATTATCTTTAATTATACAATGATAACATAACATTTTAGAATACATTCAACCGTTTATCTATTTGGGATCGTTTAAAATAAACAATACATAATTAATTTCGTGTATCTACTGAATTGTATTATCGACGCCGTTATGATTCAGCGATGAAATCTACTGTGCTGTAAATACTCCGTTCCCATTAATATTACATTTCCTACTTTCCACCGAATTCTCGAGGATTTACGTATTGAGTGACAAAGTGTTAGTGAGGTTAGAGCGAGAAAATTAATATATTAAATATCTGATTCCCCAGAGTAAGAATCGAATCCACAACCGTCGTCATTACAAAGTCTGATGCAACCCTACTTTTGGAAACAATATTTTTAACTTTACAAAATCAAAATAACGTGGATACAAAATATTTTTTAAACTAGAACAATAAGTTTACCAAAACTGAAATGTAAGCATTTCTAAATCGATTTGAAAGCAAAATTTTGATTATTCAGATTCGAATCCCAGTACTTCAATATTAAATATTTACTCGAACTAAATTCTCTTTGGTTTATGGCTGTCAAAATTGTGCAATATTTGGATGATATATGGCTTCGTATAAGGTATGTCGAATGAAATAATATTATGAGGCTGTCGTGGCGCAGGGGCACAAGCGTGTGACTGTAAAGGACGTGGGTTCGATTTCTACAGTGTCTTAACGTGAAACGAATGTCTTAACACTAGAATCTCAGGTTTCTTTGGCCTATTCTGTTGTATGCGGGATAAAGCGTGAAGTTAAAAAAATGAAAATATAAACGTAAAGCGTAGGTTCTAACCTGCATCTCATGGAAACTGTCCAAGCGCTAGTCGCTAATTTGCACATACTTTCTTCTGGAGCTACGTCGAAATTCCTGTACGCTTGTAACAATTTTTTTTTAGCTTCAAGCTAAAGAATTTCCCGCAAATAGCAGTTTAGGTAGAGAGAACCCAATATTAAGACACTCCGTTCCCCCATTTCCGTCAAGTTTTCCCGATATTGTGCGTGTTAAGTAACGAATCTCAATGCACACCAGAGCGAGGAGACAAAAGCATTAAATGATTCATATCCCCTATTGGAAATCGAAGTCACAACCGTCGCGATTACAGTCCACACGCTACGCCACTACACCACGACGCTGTGCTATTTTTTCTGATAACATATTTTTATAAAACATCGCGTAAAGTCGTAGAAAGACATAAAAAAAATAAACGCGCTATTACCGTACCGTATCACGTAGTATCAGCTACTTCGCAAAAAATCAAATGAGAAATACATTGTATGGAACTTTTACGTATTTTCCTTTGGAGATGAGTCCGAAATAAAAGGATCAATGTGTTTTTGTGTACTTTGAATACCTATAAGAAGATGTGGTACTAAACATTTTTTTTTTAACTTTCTTTAAAGATATTATTTATTTTTTAATATCTTAATGAGAACGGAGTATCTTTACACTAGGTTACCTTGTTCCTTCTGCCTACCATGCTACGCGTGGGATACAGCGTGGGGGTATAAAGGTATTCGTTTGTCTATTATTTCGAGTGATAAATATTTAATGGCGTAATTTAACGCCGTCATTTACTTCATTGGGGGGGGGGGGAAATAGTAATAATAATTCGAATACATTCGTTCCCTGAATGGAGAGTGAACCCACTACCATCGGTAGTACCAGTGTGTGCCTCCCGCACACAGCAGGGTAGAGCAGATGGAACCTATTATTAAGACACTCCGTTCTACATATTCCGCCGAATTCTGGTGGCATTTCGTGTTGAGTGGCCCTCTGCCTACCCTGCTGAGTGCGGGATATAGCGTGAAGCTGTTTTATATATGTGTTTACTTCACGCTATACCACGCTATAGCAGGATAGGCAAAAGAAATATTGGAACCTAGTGTTAGAACACTCCGTTTTCCATTAAGAAACTTCCGTTCGAAACTGCCGAATTCTTGAGGCATTGCGTGTTGAGCGACAGAACTCAACGTCGCGTTTTGTCTCGTGACTAGATCGAAGAAATGAAAATATTAATAAATAATATTTCATTTCCTTGACTGGGACTTGAACCCACAACCTGTCGTGTTTACAGTCACACTTAGTGCCTTACGTCACGACTGGTCATTATAAATAATAATATGTATCAAAAAATATACGCAAAACAGAAAAGCTATTATATATTTCTTATTACCACATCACACTGCACCTCAGAGGGACGCCCGCAGACATATAATAACTAAAAGTCAACATTCATTCATTGCCTTTGATATTGCAATGTATAATGTTGTATTAAGTTTTGCATTATTTAACTTAGCGGTGAGATAAGGTAAACATTTTTTTAGCGCGCTATATCACGCATATAGCATGGTAAGTAGAGGGAACCAAGGAACCTACTGTTAGAACACTCCATTCCCATTAACACATTTCCGTTCCCAATTTTCTGCCGAATTCTGGAGAAATTGCGTGTTAAGTTTCAATTTCACAACACTTCGTTCTCTGCTTTCCGCTGTACATTACTCCGAATGGAAATCAAACTCACAACGTTCGTGTTTACAGTCAGCGCCTAAGCCTTACTGCGTCATTATGGTTTTTTAGCTTTACCTGCACGTAACAGACTTGGCAGAGTGATGTTGGGAACCTAGCTACTCCTCTAAGGGCTCTTAAAATAGTAAATTTACTTTATATAAACGTACAGATGAATATTTATAGTTTTATTAGATATACAGTATTAATGTCGCCCGCGAGACGTGATTCGCCGTATCTATTTTATATTACATGAAAAGCATTTTAAGAACTGAAAAGATTATATGACAAAATAATGTTGAAATCATGGGTAGAAACAGTCACGCTCAGTTAACAGGGAACGGAAGTGTCTTAAAGGGAATGGGAGTGTCTAAACACTAGATTCCCAGGTTCCCTCCACCTACTCTGATACTTGTAGGATATAACGTGAAACTTATTTAGACGGAGGTCACGGGTACCGTATATAAGTACTAATTATAAGTTTTTAATAAAGCCTTCAACTGTCAATATTTATTGTAATTTAAAGCCTTAGACTGTCCCCGTCTGATCTATTTCCCCTTAAAATGTAAGCTCTCTCCTTGTCACCAGGTACACATATTGGCAGATCGCCAACTACTTTAACCGTGTGAGACCGCATATACTGCACCAGTAAAAACCTACTTAATCAAGTACACTAGGCGGCTAGTTCTAGTTAATATTGCAAATTGAATGATACAAATTTGTATCTTTATTTTTATTTAGGTAAGTGTGACGCGAGACAGCGTCAGAGTGTTAAGAAAATGAGTGTGGATTTGATTTCCACTCTGAAAATTAATTAATTTCAAGTTATACTCCACCAAACAACGCCCATCAGATGAACCATGTAGTTAATTTTTTAACGTAAACGAAAAAAGCACATTAAATGTTAAATAAGAAAGCTTAACGCCACATTTTATTTTACCAGGGCAACGTAATAGAAATAATTGGAATATAATAATTCCCTCGAAAAGCATCGAACTCACAACTATCGCCGTCTCAGACTTACTTTATTGAAATTATATAAAATAGAGCTGTTGTATAATTTGATTATAAGTACTTTTGAATCTTCAGTGATGCCAATCAGCTTCGAAATTCTCTGTTTTGCTTATAAAAGCTGGCAAGGGCTTTGACAGTTGCTCTCGAAGAGCGAATGATCATTAAAAAACTAAAATTATGGTCATTTTATTTAAGATGATAAAGTGACATATTGGGGTCGTCTTGGCGCAGTAACACTGCGTCTAATTATATGTAAACCTGATGGTCGTGGGCTTGACTTTCTTTTAGGTTATTTTCGTTTCGTCGCTCTAGTGGTAGAGTATGCAGAGGGAACCTAGTTTCCTAAATAACCTAGTATTAAGATATTTCCGTTCTCCACTTTAGATATGGCGTGTTAAATGGCGGACTTTAACGCCGCGCTTTGCCTCTTTACCAGAGCGAGAATATGAAAATATTAAATGTCATGACCCCCACGTGTGTATTGAGCTCACGACACACGCTTGGGACAGGTTCACAGCCCACGACAGAATCAAAAAAATTTGAAAAAGTGATCAACAAAAAACTTATATATTTAAAATATATAAACTTTTATTAAGTATCAATAAATAGAACTAATCATGCCTTATTTTGTAGTAACACACACAATACTCTATGTAAAGGCAATTTTTTTATATCACTAATGACTACTTGCGAAAGTTTATAAAATCTTATTATTAACATCAATATTTTTTTCAATACGAAGCAGTAATTTCTGAGGTTAGCAAGTTCAACCAAACACATTTCCAGCTTTATAATATTAGTAAAGATTCGTAACTCAGCAATAGACGGTTGGTCGATGGGTCGTTTGATCGGAGTTTCTTCTGGGAGATCACAATTAAGGTCCGTCTTTCGATAGAACCACAACAATACTAGGACGCAAGTCAGGAATAGTGTGATGAAGAAGACCAGCACGAAGATGAAATAAAGCTGGAAAAATATGTTGAACGTTATTTTTATTCTAACATTTTCACGAGGTCGCTCGGATACAGTGCCTTTCTGTTCACGATACTGTTGTGGAGTCTATTACCAATAAGAAGAATGCATTACTTTCCTACGCTAACCTGCAAGTAGGCAGAAGGAATCTGTACTTCTGCCTACTCTGCTTTATATAGGAATATGGGATACGTCGTTTAACTAAAAAAAACACTTAAGAAAATCTAAGCGATATTTTCATGTAATTCTAATATACAAAAAATTTTATTGAATAATTGAACTACATTCCTAGTATAAATATTCAATCTAAAAAGGCTGATATTTGCCGACACACACCAGACGACCTTTCGATAAGTAAACACGTTTCATCACGATGGGTGAGATCACCATAGAGAAAAGAGTGTCATACGCATGCGTTAAATTGGAGGTATTTATGTTTAGTAGACTAGACTGTACCTGTGGATTCGTCTCCGTAAAATGGAAATTATTGAGAGTTGCAGTGTCAAGTTCTAAGTGCTCTAGGTAATTTGGACCGCAGGTACATTGGGCTTCAGCGAAACTATTAATATATGTAGCTTATAGCCTTCCTAGACAAATGCACTGACGACACTGAAGGAATTCTTCGATTCGAACCAATAGTTTCTGTGATTTGTGCGGTTAATCAAACAAACACTTTAGTTTTAAAATGTGAGTATAAAATTTGATTAAAAATGAAACCACCGTAACGGAGAGGCACAAGCGTGACAGGTTGTGAGTTCGATTCCAACAAGAGGAAAATAAAAATTTAATATTTTTGTTTACTCGTTCTCACCTAAAATAGGAGGAATTTGGTGTACACTCCGTTACGTTCCGTCCCTTTTATTTTGACTCCGCGGCATCAAGATTTTTTGAGCTTTACGCTATAGCAGGGTAAAGTCATGGTTATCAATGCATAGTATCAAGGCATCAATTTTGAATTTTTTTTTATAATTTTTCGGTTTTATTTATTTTTATTTAATTTTTTGGTTTTAAGAACTAAAATGGGACGCTAAGATACGCGATGAAACAAGAAGTATGGAGATAAAAATGTTGTGTTATCACTATCTTGTATGAGGCCGTCGTGGCGCAGGGCCACCGCATTTAAATTTAAGCACTATAAATATGCGTTCGATTCCGACTCGTTAAAATAAAATACTGCTTCACTAAAATATAATTGTCAGAAAACGAATATATAAAACCTCCAAAATAAGATTCACACTTCAACAATTTAGAGCGGTTGTTTCGTCCGTACATTTATCAGTCGCCGGCTCGATCGAGACGTCTGTCAATTGTTCTTTATTTATCGTCGCCGGTACTGTACCAATCGTCAAAGAGACCCAATAAAGTATTAAAAAGTAACGAAAGAAACAATTCTGAATAAAAAAAAATGCATTTTGCAATGTTTTAAAATTTATTTAGGTCTTCACGCTTCACGCTAGACAAAGGGACCAAATGTTAAGACATCCGGTTTCCAACTTGTATGTTGAGTAGAGGTGCTGAGCACCACAGTTTGTCTTGTGACTAGTATGAGAAAATAATAATAATTCCACCTTGAATCCACCGCGCCACGATGGCCCCATAATTAGAGATTTTGAGGCTTGTTGTGACTTAAGAGGCATAACGTCAAATTGTGCGAGTGATAGTTATGAGTTCCATCCTCGATAGGAGCAACGAATACGTTACGTCTTGCAGAGTTGAGTTCTGCAAAAGTGGAGAACGGAGTATCTTGATACAATCTCTACGCTCATAGTCTACTGCTATGTGAGATAAAACGTTAAACTAAATACAAAAATAAAGATATTTTATTTAGGATTAGATAAAAAATTAATTTCCCGGGATTGAATCTATGACCGTTTATTACTTTACCACTCTGCAAGAATAATACTTATAATTATATGAACTTACATAATATTTCCGTATCGAATTCATATCAAATGCTGCTCTGATTCAGTGAACCACTGAAGCGTGACGGGGTCTGGTCTACTAACCTCAATATATTTGAGCTCGCGAAATTTTACGTTTTTTGAATTTTATATGAACTTAATATATAGTTTTTTAATCCCGGCAATGTTTTGATAAGAATTAAATGTGAATATTTTTAACATTTCTAAAATATGATTCTTTTACATAATAGAACATATACTAAATACTTATTTAGAAAACGTATGAAAATTTGAATGTAATGGAATCCGAACGCGCGCTTCTTAGAAAACAGCCAAGCGCTTTGTTCTATAACGTTTTCATTAAAGTACGTCGAAATTCTCGTTTTCTAAGTAAGATTTTTTCTTTTCTAAGTCTGAAATAACAATTTATAGATGCTTAAATTATTTAATAAATAGCATTCTCTTTTGCCAAAAGATAATTCAAAGCAATAATCTTTGGATAGCGGAAAGTTCTATAAATCTCCCTACAGATGCTTAAATGCATACACCTAATAAAAGTGAAAGTCCAAAAGCTGTTTCAAATAAAATTGTTAAAATCTTTTGCTTGAAAAGCTCTAACGGTGTATGAAAATTTCAAAGAAAAAATGTTTGGCGTGGCCCCCTTTAACTTTCACTTGGTCAAAAAACGTTAAATTTGGGTTTATTCGGAATAAACATATTGTGTGGTCTTTTTTATTACATAGTAAATCATATATAGATAAATAAATATCAAAACCTGTATTATTTAGATTTGTATTTTTTTTACTTTTAATAGTGGACCTCAAAAACAAAATGGGAGGCCACAGCACCACCCCATTCTCCCTATACTATTTGGGGCCTGTGGATTCAATTCCACTTCACTTCACTCGAGGTAATAAAACATTTAATTTCCTAGCTCTGGGAACCAGGCAGCGCAGCGCGGCGTTGAGTTCTGCCACTCAACACGCAATGCCTCAATAATTCAGCCGAAAATGGGAAACGGAAGTATCTTAATCGGTAACAGAGCGTCTTAACATTAGGTTCTCTCTCTGCTTTAAAAGTAAGATAGACTTATTAAAACTTGGTTCTTCTACACTATTATACTGAGATACTAGGTAAGTGATCTAAAAAAACCTAAGAAAAATAATAAAAGATTAATGTTTCATTACAAAATTATCGGTAAAACCTAAAAATGCACTTCAAACTCAAGATCAATTACAATTACACAGAGACGGAGAGTTTCTCTCATTATATTACCAACTTTACGGCCACACGCAAGTCACGTACGAAACTTTTAGGTTTGTAGAAACTAATCATTAGATTATTTAGCTATATACGTAGTCCTATATGTAAGTATAATCCAGTATGGATTACGCAAGGCCTTTTGAGGCTAGTCGTGGGAAGGGGCACAAACGTGGGACTGTAAACGGCACTTGTTGTAAGTTCGATTCCTACTCGAGGAAATGAAATATTTAATATTTTCAATTTCTCGCTCTGGTAACAAGATAAAGCTGGGTATTGGATACTGTAAGTTAACACGCAATGCCTCTACAATTTGGCAGAAAGTGAGGAACGGATGTGTTTTAATGGGAACCGTATAGGTTCCCAGGTTCCCTCTGCCTCAGCGTAAATAGAGTTAGTAGTATTGTAGTTCTTATATATTTAACTACAATATCCTTGTGTACAGTATAGTGAATATTAAAGTAGAGTTAGTGTGAGACTAATGGTGGTAATATTTAAACCTACCATCCGATGCGAGCTGCGCGAGAGCTCCGTTAGTAAAGCTATATATTATTTAATAGCTAATTCAGTGAAAGATTTGAGGCCATTCGTGGCGCAGGGGCACAAAGTGTAGCTGTTGTTGTGGATTGGACTCGAGAAATTTAAATATTTATTTAACTTTATATTTTTATTTCTTCGCTCTGGTGTCGAGCGTCTGTCTGTCAGCTAAAATGTATAATTTATTACATTTAGGACTATGACTACACCTTCTATTCATATTCTGAAATAGAGGAAACCTAGTGGTAAGCCACTCTGTTATTACCACATCACTCAATTTACGAAACATTGCATATTGAATTTCGTTACTCAACGCCGCGCTTTTTTTCCTTCACGCTTACATCCAGATGTGCCACTGTGTTTTTTGTGGGAGCTATTGTAATTCAAGTAAGAGCTTTTTACTCTATAATTTGATGACTAAAATGTATACAACCCGTGCACCGCTACTTTGTTCTATTTATTAGAATTATAACTCGTGTCGCAGTGGCACAAGCGTATGACTATAAACGCAGCAGTTGTGGGTTCGAGTCCCACTCGAGAAAATGAATTATTAATTAGTATTTTCATTTCTTCGTTCTGGTAGCAAGGCAAAAAGCGCGTCGTTGAGTTCCACTACTCAACATGCAATGACTCAAACATTCGGCGGAAAATGGGAACCGGAGTTCTTTCGGACTCGGAGGTCTTACATAATGTCCCCTCTACTATATCGAATATATCGTATTCTCGTAAACTTTAGTTTTCATTGTGTCGATTTTGTCTTTAAAATGATAATGTTATTAGATCATGAAAGTAATTCATATGAGAAAAATAAATGATTACAAGCGTAGTACAAGCGGGCGAAGCCCCGAACTAGTTCTAAACAAAGACATTAATTTGTATCGGAATCTAACCCACAATCATCAACTACCTTCGACTAAAATACTTGCCATTTGCACTACGATAGCGTTTAACTGTTATACAATATTCGCTATTATTGATAGAAACACATGTTTACCTGGACAGGGCATAATTTATGGATTGTCTGACATTAGGCCGTTACTGAACTATTAAATCACTCAAATCCCTTAATAGCTGACAGAATAACTGTTTATAGATTAAAATCGAGCTGTAAATCAGTGTAGAGACTGTCACTGGAATTATATTTTTTCTTTCGGAGTTGAGTTTCGCACAACAACGCAGTGCCTCCAGTTTTCAGCGGAAAGTGGGGACGGAAGTGAAACTAAGTGAATGTCGTAACGTTAGGTTCCTAGATTCCCTCTGCCTACCGTGCTATGTGTGAAGTAAAAAAAACATTTTTAAAGTTCACAACAATGTATTTCTAGAGAACATATGCAAAGTTAAAGGAAACGGGATTCGAAATTCAACATGCCTTTTGTAAACCTCACTAAACTTGGACGGTTTCCAACAGTCTTGGGTTCGAATCCCGCCAGGTTCATTTATTTTCCAAGGAAAAATGATAAAAAAAGTTCAGAAAGCCTAACTTCAAAATGGCCACTGTGTGTATACAAATAAGCGTAAACAGATTCATTTTAGTAGGCACTTATTACTAGCTTCAAACAGTATGACGCTTCTCTATGCCTTCTTACTACTTTATTTTATTTTTCATCTTCACGCCAGACCCCACTCAGGGGGTAGGGTACGCAGTGGTAACTTGGGAATATAGTGTTAAGACATTTCCGTTTCCCATTTTCCGCCGATTTTTTAAGGCATTGCGTGTTGAGTGGCGGGACTTCAAACCGCGCGTTCCCTCCTTGCCAGACCGAGGAAATGAAAATATTAGAAATATTTTATTCCCCCGAATATGAATCGAACCCACAACGGTCGTCGTTACAGTCGAACACCTGCCATTTGCATGTCTCTCCAGCATGATGGTCTGTAATTCTTCCTTCTTGCTATTTGCTTGTAACTTTTTATTTTGACTTAAATTATTGGACTCTGACTTTGACTTTGAAATTTACTTTACTTAGTAGCAAGTAGGCAAAGAGAATTCATTTTTAAGACATAAACATTGTCCAAAAGTATAAACATGGTAGTTTCATATATTTTTAAATCCCTTCCCCAAACACCTTTAGAAGCTTAACTTCATATAAACATGTAAGCTTTAACAATGAAGGCTTCCTCAAAAAACTAATTTTAGACGCTCGTGGTCCACATACAATATACATCATTACATATATTATATAAGAAACAACTTTTAAAATTTCTTTCCCATATGTAAGTATAATGTGAGTCTTTCGTAACTGCAGTGTCGATTGTGAACTTAATTTCCTGTGAGATCGAGACATAGGTCGGTATTGAGTTGTGTCACTCAACAACACATATTTTTTTAAATAAATTAAAAAATGAAATGTAAAAATAATAAAAGGTACGGACCATAAGTCTGTAGTGTAAGTAAGAATTTAAAAAAAACACCGTTACCATTAAGATACTGCTGTTAAGTGGCAGAGCTCAACGCGACAGTACATATGTAATATGTCAAAGAAAATGATGAGAATTGAACTAATTATTAATAATTATTTCTAAGTGTAATGATTACAGAAACGTCATTGACTATTTCTTTAGCTTCACGTTGGATCCCTCATATGGCGTCGTAGGCAGAGAAAACCTACCACGGTAGGTACCACGTCCAATGACGATTTTGCGATGTTTTTCTTATGGAAAAGAGAAGACAAATAGGCGTGATCACCTGATGGTAAGTGATCACCGTCGCCCACAAACCGTTGTAACACCAGAGGAGCCCTTTTAGTTCCCTGTCGGCGGTCTTTACACATATATTGAGCCTCTTACACATATATTGTATGTTAAGTGCATTTTATATCTCCAGGTTCTCTTTGACTTTATATATTGATTTTATATCGTTCATTATTTTATTTCAATACATTTATTTTTTTATTTCTTCACCGTACGAAGACAGAGCGCGTCACTAGGTTCCGTCATTTATTACGTAGTCTAGTAATTTGTTCGCGATATTGAAGGCAGGGTATTTTTACTTTATTTTGTCTTTATCAACCTTCGTACAATGCGCAAATTAAACGAATAGTTTTCGCGGCGTAAAGTTACGCAAGTGCATACACAATGTCTCGTATTCAGACGGACGTAAAGCGGATAACAAAGTGTTTTTACAACAGATTCTTTTTGCTCGCTTGATACACGATTAAGCTGAATTTAAAAAAAAACAAAAACATTATGTTTTCTTTATCTCCAAGCACAATATATGTATAATAGAATAGCCCATAAATAAAAAATGACAATATTTTTTATCAAAAAAAACTGACTTTAGGCTAATTGCCTTAATTAGTTCAAAAAAAGTTGTTAAAAAACGTACCTCGAGGCAGTTAGAATCGAGACAAGCATCTCATTAGAGAAGTTCACTGTACACAGGTTTGAAGCTAGTTATAACACAAATATTATATGAAATTATATTCAAGTTACTTTTTTTAGCCTCAGGATGTATCAGGTACGTAGCGTGGAAGGCAGAGGGAACCTGGGAACTTAGTGGTAATATCCGTGGCTATTAACACTTCCGTTTTCCTACTTTCCGCTGAATTCTGGAGGCCTTTCCGTTTGTGTATTGAGAGGCGGAACTCAGCGCCGCAAGTTAAAATTATTAAAATGTTAAAATTGTGGCAAAGCTTAGATATATTTATTTTGAAATAAATGTCAAAACACTCCATCCACCACGCACCACACAAAGTTTGATACATTGCATGTTAAGTGACGGAACTTAACACTGCGCTTTGTCTTGTTACCGGAGCGAGGAAAAAAGTATATAATTACTGATTGAACCAACTTTCGTGTTGTTTATAGTTAGACACTGACCCATTGCGTCACGAAAACCTCAAGAGACCTATTTTACTAATATTGGTGCAAGCATATATAAGTGGTGAATAACAAATTTAAAAATTACTTTGCTTATTTTTTTCTTAGCCATATTCATTAAGACACCATTCCGTTCTCGATTTTCCATTGAATTCTGGATGCATTGCTTGTTGAGTTGCGGAACTCAACATCGTGCTTAGTTAGCCTCGTTACCTATGCAAGGAAATAAAAATATAACAATATTCATTTCCTCGAATAGAAATCGAACCCACGACCTGACGCGTTTACAGTCGCACGCGTGAGCCCCTGCGCCACGACTCGCCTCGTGTACTCTATAAGAATATTGTTCAAAATAAAATAGAGTATTCAAACCGAAATATGGTTCCAAGTCGCTATTTTCCTAGTTCGTCATCAATCTCTGCCTTTTCCTTTGCCAACGTATCATTTACGTGACCCTCTTAAATATGTCAAAAACTGACCGGCTATTTCAAAGGCTTTAATAGCTAGAATAACGTCACTGTGGAGCACTGGAACAGTGTGACTGTAAATGAGGCGGTTGTAGGTTCAAATCCCATTCGGGCAAATACATTCTTTCCTTTTTTCACTTTGGTTGCGTTGAATTGAATAGCCGAATTCCAGTAATGCCTTGTATCTTGAGGAAAGTGAAAAACGGAGTGTCTAGACACTAGATTATTATTGCATACGTTGCTCCGCGAGGTATAGCGTTAATATGAAAAAATATACTTCTCCGTCGTAGCGCAGGGCGCGATTATCCTGAATATAGGAGAGCCAGCACGTAGCAGGTGTTTTCTTTGTTTATTCAAGTAGATTAATGTACACATTATTAGAACTATAGTGGTTCAAGTGCTATAAATAGCTGATTTATTTATAGCGTATATAGGTCGAGATCCCATTGCTTAAATCTGCAGGAGCTGTTTTTCTAATGAAACTTATATTTAAGAATGATTTTTTTATTTATTTTTCAAATATAAAAGCAATGGAATCTTAAGTCTATACGAGGCACAGTCGTAGCATAGGGGCACAAATGCAACTGTAAACGCGAGAGGGTGTGGGTTGGATTCCATAGTTCGACTGGTTGTGGGTTCGATGCCTACTCGAGGAAATGAAGTATTTATTTACTTTTTTTTATTTATTTACACGCAATGCATCCAGAACTCTTGAATGTAGGGAACGGAGTGTCTTAACATTAGGTTCACTCTGCTCTGCTGTGTGCGAGATATAGCGTGAAGCTGATTTGATTTTAAATTGAACTGTCGGTTTGGTTCTTTCATAAAAACGTGTCTGTTTGGTTTTTAAGTGTATATTTACACGATACTAGAACACAAAGAAAGAATTTTATATATATATA
>DWAE01000169.1:0-20097 GCA_018237945.1 Heliconius sapho
TTCAAAATGGAGGATTTTTGTTACTTTCCATAGCTGTAATATAACAATTGCAGATTTTTAATATTTTTTAAACTGTGATTCCACACTAAGAATAGGTAAAATTTTGTAGGTCAATATTTGAAAACAGTGACGAACACAGGACTCAAACCAGCATTTGCGGACGGTTTTCAAGAAATAATAAATCAAAATATAATTTATTTTTTTTTTTTTTTAAATAGAAATACAGATATAATAATATCAACAATGAATAAAAATTTTAGAATTCATATATTGGATATAAATGGAAATGAAATAAAAAAAATCGATCTCTACAGAAATTATTTACTTATATTACATACGGAATTACCTCAATCACAGCACTAACACCAGCTGGCACTAGAACTAAAAGTGATGTCTGTTGATCCATTAAATAGAAAAATATAACTGATTGGGAGAAAGCACGCCAAAATATAGTCCTAGCTGAGAGTCCTGCGAGGGACTTCTTACGCCGCCAGAACGAGACATCGTTTTTGAATGCCAGGAAATCAAATAGTAACTGAAATAAGATGTATAAGAGACCTTAAGATGTATCAATTTGTTACAATCTTAATGTGCTATGCAAAATCAGTTTACTTATGTTGTGGTCATGTCATTGTAAACAATTTCATTTAATCAATGAATTATCTCATTAAATCATAAACATTTTACAATTTCATTTGTATTCATTTGTTGTAATGTACAATAAGCTGAAGTGACAGGTAAGAAAAAATGGGTAAACAAAAAGTATACTAATATTATATTTGTCTTTTATATTTTAAAATAAAAAAAATCTTAGCTTCACACTGTCTAAGCAGATCCCTCTGCTTGTGTTGTATTACTTTGTTCCCCACTGTCGCTTGGACTTAAGTTTTGTTATAAGAGCAATGAAATGAAAATTTTTCACTTCTGCTAGATAAAATCAAACCCACAATATCTTTTTACATAACACAAATTTCATGATTTACTTTGACTATCCTTCTCAAAACTGGCCACATCTGTTACGCCACTTGCCTAATGTGACAACATAAAAAAAAATAAAGCAGTTTGCAAATTATTTGTGTTCATACTAATTTTGCACTTTATCATGAAATTTAAAACCCCACTCCTAGTCATACAATGTGACACTTTGTTCACCATAATGTGTAATGTAATTTACATATGGCTTATAAAAAAATACTTACATGACAACTAGCAATGAGCACAGTCGCAGACAACAAATATAGATTAGTATCAGCAAAAATTCCTTTAACATCATCAATATCCTTGTATGTGAATCCTAATGAGTACAATTGCTGTAAGGCTAACCGCACATGTAACGCCAACCGCAATGATCCATAAGATGCTGGTGATATATTTACAGTAACATTGATTTCAGTAGTACCACTATTCAATAATTGTAGATTAGCTAAACGTGATTTTAATACATTATGTTGTAAAATTGGAAGAAATTTTTCATCGCGAATTCTGTAAACAGAACATTATATATAGATTTAATATAAGTGGTACCACTGCCCCACAACTGACAGTAAAAACAATGATTGTTGATTAGACTTCTTTTCTCTGGCAACAAGACAAAAGGTGGTGTTGAGTTCTGCAACTCAACACACAATATTTCATAAATTGAGAGGTCCATGGGGAAAAGACTGTTTTAAGACTAGGCTGTATATGTATATGCTGAATACAACATAAAGAGAAAAAATTGTAAGCTTTTTTTTACAATATTACCTCATGTATGGATATAATTCTCCAGGAATCTTATGCAATGGTATGTTTAAATTGTCTATTAAAATTGACAATGGTACATTTGTAGATATATGAGCATATGGCTTTATATGTTTTTTTTTACTCATATCATCTTGATTGTTCTGCAAAAGTGGAACATGAGTTAAATAATAAATTAAACACATTTAATATTTATTAATTATCAATATTTTGATGAAATACATACATTAGATTGAAGAAGGTTAAAAGTAATTGCCTGAGGTTCTATATGAGTTACTAAGCTAAATGAATGGACAGCTTCGTTACGAAATATATCAACAAAGTTATCATAGAGTCGCTTCTCATCAAGTAAAACAGCATGCATAAACAATGTACCATTGTTACGAGTCGTTCTTGGAATTGTTAATGTCACAACTCTGAAATATAGGAAGTATTACATGATTTTTCAATTATAAAATAAAATTTATACAAACTGACTTAGACTTACATAGTTGCCGGATTCTTGTAATCAAAGTTCAATAGTGTATGTACTTTATTTACAGAACCTTCATACATTCCATTCCGATAAGGATGTTCTTTAACTGAAGTATATAAAACTAGGTGCTGTTTCGGATTTGTGGATAAATAATTTGCAAAGCATCGATCGCCACGACTGCATTCCGGTGGTATAAAAATTTCAGCTAAAGTCCAAATTGTATTTATAATGTATCCAGCAAAAATTAAAGATAATATTAAACTAAATGATATATATCTCATATTTCCATATAATTTTTACGAGATGTTAATTAAAATTTAGTAAATATCGATCTACAGATTTAAACAAGGAATTGACAATTGACATTGACGTAGCAAAAAAAAACACCTAGTTGAAATATTAATTGACATTGACATGAATATGCTCCAATTCCAGATAATTATAAAGTTTATATATATTTTTACTTTAAAACAAAATATTGAGAACTTTATTTTTTTCTTTTTCTTGATTTATTTGACAAATATCATTACATTCTAAAATATATATAATATTTTACATATTAGTTGAAAGACTTCCTTTGTTGCACATTATCTGTACTTGTTTTTTGATATAGACAACACTAAAACCTCAGGAAGTCGACGGTGTAGGAACGTAATAAATCGGTGTCTCCAAGGAAATAATATTGATGTTTTTGGTTTTTTAAGAAATATTGCGGGTGAGTTTGTTACCAAATCATATTTAAAAAAATGTTTTAGTGAGATATTTATTTTTCAATAACATTTGGTCTATGTGGCAGTGTTTTGACAGTTGTCACCTCTGATGTTTGATATTTTGTTTATATTTCAGAATGGGTGCTGTATTAGGTTTTTGGAGGATCACCTATTATGAGATACAACAAAATACTTAAAAAATGATACCAAAGCAGCTTATAACTTATTTAAGAGTTATCGAACATGGATCCTAAGGAATTAAGAAATACGTCTCTAACTGTAAACGTTAATGATGACACCCCAAAATATGCTCACAGCAGTTCAACGCTACCAGAAGGTAAAAATAAATCATATAACGATATTGGACCAAGTTCCATTGGCAAGGTGGATGCGTCGATGATACGGCCGTGTGCTATCATCGGCCCTGATAGAGTGCTATCTCATGCAACGGGAAATTTTCACTTGAAAAAACCATCAGTGGAACCTTGGCCTTATCCAGAAAATGTTTACCGTCAACCGCCTGATTATCCGACCAAACCAAATGAGTACCAACCCACCAGAAACATATCACCAAGACAAACATTCCAAGAAAATATGCAGCGTATCATGGTTTCACCTATATACAGTTCTGTGAAAAATAGTGATGATTCTAATCTAAAAAACTCTAAATTAAATATGCCTCAAGAGGCTAAATACTGTGATGTGCCTTATAATATAAATACAGTGAATAATGATCACAAAAGTGTTAGAAGTTCTGATATTCCCATGTCTAGTGTTAATCCTTCATTTAGTAGAAGTGTTCCACCTTATGGTTGGCCTACACCTGTTAACCTTCGGCCTCCAAAACCTTATGGTGCTTCTGAGTTTTACCAATATTCTGAATATGCAAATTGTGGTCCCAGGCCTATGACGATGACAAGGCCTCTTAGAAGTCACCATGAAGATGCAACTCAAGCATATCCAGATCGAGTATATCAAGAAGCCAACATCAGGTTTAAACCTTATCCTCCACTTAAAGATAAGCATCAACAGATGAGGTATGACTATGTGAATAATTATCAAAATACATTTCATCCACCTGTTCCTATCCCACCACATAAATTTGATTTACAAAAGCCATTACATGGTCATTCTTATCCTGTTTATCCTCAGCTAAAATACTTAGAGAGAAGAATTCATGATCCTTTTACAGATGGTTATCAAAGACCTAATCAAAATAATTTGAATCCACCATTTCGTAATCAAATAGTTCCACCCCCATATGGCCCTTTATCGGGGAACTGTGTGCAAAACAAAACTTTTGCTGATATTCCTTCAAAGCCCATGACAGTAAATAAACATTTAACATTTGATTCTAATAACAAAATATACCTTGATTTAGAACCTACTCGTAAAGCTTATCCTACACCAGAGAATATGTATTATAATGACATGAACCATATAAGAGGTGAAATGGTTTTACCTAACCATTCTACATTAAACATGCATACAATGCCCCAACACCAAATGTATCGGAGGGATAATCCACATATCAAACCTTATGAATATAATATTCACTATAGAAATGTAGATCAATCAATGAATTTAAACTATTCACTACAGAGGCTTCCATTACAATTTTCACCAAATGCCATAGCTATTTCTCCTGATTCAAACACTAGTATTGACACAATAAATACTATGAATATGTCTCAAGAAGATTGTGGATATGTAAGCCAGTCCTCTACAACTAGTGTTAGGAGTTTAGATTCTGGTCATGTTCCACTACCTAATGACTTTTACAGAAGACAGGAGAAATATGGTAATTTAAACAAATCATGTCATACAAATGATCATATATCTCAGAATCAGAAAAATAAATTTAATACTTCTAACAAAAAGAATCTTGATGTTAGACAATTTTTGCAAATGTGGAATGAAGGTGAAGATGAAATAAATGAGCCTACTAAAGATGTTTCACAAATTCAGATTAATAATAATAATTTGGTGGTTCCATCTGAGCAAGTTAACAATCAGGAGCAGCTTTATGTTCTTGGATTAGTTAATGTTCCTAGTGAAGAATTAAGTAAATACGAACATATTCAAAAAATTTCAAAACTACCAGAAAATATTAAAGGATATAATAGTATTGAAATACTTAACCAATATGAGAAGTTTGTAGAATCTTCTAACATAAATAATAATTTTACTCAACACAAACACTTTGTACCTAAAGAACACAACTTTGTATCAAAAAGATTTGACAAAGAGAATTCTAAATTGCCTCGGCCAGTATCACCACTTGATGTTGAAGCAAAAATAAGCCAATCTATAATACATAAAGAAGTTGGTTGTAATTTTGAAATTAAGCCTTGTAGTCCAGAAATGTTAAATGTCGAAATTGCGACTCCAGTGCAGAATTTATTGGGAGAGCGAATAATAGAAAAAGTTACTAATCCAACACTATGCAAATCTCCAATGTTATCAACCAGCAATAGAAGTAATACACCAAATTCTTTGAATGATCATAGTAAAATTGTCAATTGTAACATGATTAATAATCAATACTCAAATAATAGTTACCCAAATTTAAGTAAACCTAATAATTATAATGTACAAGATTTTAATACTACTTCTGGCATTTCTTTAGCATCGTTGCCTCGCTTGGACAATGATATAGAGCTTAACTTTCCGGAAATTAATCAACAATTTATGACAGCTAACAAAATTGAATCTGAAACATTACCTGCGAAAGATCTTCCACGGCTTGATATGGAAGTAAATACAGTATCTGATAACAATATCTTTCAACAGAGTATATTATCGCCTCCGATAGCTTTTTGTCATAATATTGAAAAAGAACCTTCAAAATTAAGTAAATATCGCAAATATAAAAAATCAGAAATTATAACAAAAGAAGAAAATTTGAATACAAGCAAGGAGTTAATAGATCCAGTTCATCAACGAATTGATAGTGTTATTATAAAAAATCCTGATAACAATAAATTACACGAAAATTTATATGAAAATTCTGGCCCAAACGTTGTTGAAGAAAATTTAAATAATCGTCAATGCAATGAGGTAGAACAAAAATCACAAGACCAACCACAAACAGAAAACGATGTGTGTAATTTGTCGTTCGAAACAGCTATTGACTTCAGCTTAAGCAAAAATGATGAAGCAAATGAAGCACCTTGTGACCAAATAGTTGATGACACTAGTGAAAAGTCAAAAATTGACTCCCAATTTCATTGTCAAGAGGTATTTGATCATAAATATAATATAAAAAATGAACCAATTGCTACTATGTATAACAAAGAAAAAGAAGCTGTGTTTAACTTTGTCGAAAAAGAAAGCTTACACGGGGAATCCTTGGAATGTCCATTTGAGGTAAATGAATATTTACAATCTAAATCAGTTCAAGAAAGTAATGTCCCTGTGATAAAAGAATTATCTTCTGAATTAGACATTTTTAAAACAGAAAATAGTAAAAGTAAAGAAAATGATACGTCTGTCATACGAGAAAATAAGGACACTTCTCCACAAAATAGTGGAAAAGACTTCCTACCAGAGCAAATTAATTCAGAAAAAGGACTTGATAATAATAACGACTTGCTTAACTCTGATACTTATGTCCGTAACGAAAGTAACATAAATTCAGATAATGCAAAAAAAATAGAATTAGAATTAAATACAATAGGAGAAAAGAAAATTGAAAACGATGATAAAATAGCAGAAAATAAACAACTGTGCAGTTATATTTCTCTTAAGGAAAAACATTTTTCAAGTAACAATATAAATCTTACAAGTTCGCATGAATTAGAAAATGATATTTTGGAAGAAGTGAAATTGTCACATGTAAATGATATAAATGAAATTTACAATAAAGAAAGTACAGCGACAAACAAATTAATGCCTGATATCGGTGCAGCTAATGCTACTATTGAAAACGACACTATGTTAAGCGACAGTAGCAAATTTAATCAAAAAGACAGGACACTAAAAGATGAAAACATAATAGATAAATCAAATCAAATCAAATCAGATATCGAAATTAATAAAATAAAAGATATTGTTACTTCACAAAATTCAAATACGACATTCAATGAAAACCAAATAAAACTAGATATTGTACCTGATAATAACATTAATGTTATAGACCCTGTTAGTTATAAGGAAGAAGAAGATACTTCACAAATACAAAGCGAAATTTTTGTCATTGAAAACGAATCAAATTTAGAAAGTAATGGAAATGCCAATGTATCTTGCAATCCTGTACAAGATACAGTCCAAAACGATGGACACAAATTTATTACTCAAGATTTTCTAACGAATGAAATATTTTATGAAGAAATTTTAAAAAACACTAATTACACTTCTAATGCAACAAAAAATAATAAAGTAGAAATAAAGAAAACCAAGGAGAAAATCAATAATGTATTTACTGACACAAACGTATCATCGTGTCCTCAACATTCTAAAGAGAATCTTGAATCATTAGATGTAACATATTGCAATGTGGGGAATAGTTCAAATTTAATACTACGCGTTGCTACTAATAAAATTACCTCTACTCTTCGTGTTCATAAAGAACTTTACTCCCCATGGATGCAAAAATTACATTTATTCAATGAAGGATATTGTAGAAGTGCACCCTTTATACGAAAAGAAATACCAACTGGAGTGAATTTAATGTCATCTATAGTTAAAGAAAATAATTTTGAACATATAAATAACCAGTCTAATGACGACAGCAATATTTTTCTTTCATGCGACAATAATATGTGTGAAAAACTAGACACAATTACCAATAATTCCACTGAGTCTAAAACTATTCCTTTCACTGCCGATATTTTTCACGAAGGGACTGAGAAAAACAATTTTATTAATTTACTACGTAGTAATTGTCCCTCTACTTTTCGTAGAAATACTCTAAAACGATGCGTATCAGAATCTGCCTTATATGCTTATAAAGATGATGAAGAATTAAAATCAACACCAAACAAGCGCAAAAAAGGCGTAGATGATTTTATAGAACCCCATATTATATCAGAAGATATTTGTAATATAATTCAAAATAATCGACGAAATTCTGTGTCAACATTTTATAACGATAATAGTTTGTACATCGTCATAGATGATTTAATAATAGCAGAAGGTAGCGAAGAATCTGATAAAATATATATTTCCGAAATGTCAGAAGACTTAAATATAACGAAAAGTGAAACTATAGGTCGAACGGATGTTACAATAACAAATGAAATAGATTCAAATGAACATATTGAATGTGTATATTCCGACTCCATATATTCTGCAGAAAAATCTTTAGAAGAGTCATGGGTAGAAGATGTGGCATGTATAGAAACCGTAGTTTCAGAAGAGGTTATAGAAGACTTTGAGATAAATGAAGAATCTCAAAAAGAGTATTTGTCCAGTGAAATTGTAAACGAAGGCCCACTTTTTCATTTTGATAGCGACAGTATAAACAAAATTAAAAATATTTATGGTACTACAATGTGTAACAATGTACTTGAAACATTGCGTAAAACACCACAGATAGATGTTAACAAAACTCTTTTGCTTAATGAATCTCGTAATAACGATGAAGACGGATCACCAAATCAGTTGAATAATGATGTTGAAACAAATTGTATATCTGCAGAATTAAATCTCAACGTACCGTCTTATGACAGTTCTGAAATAATGGACGAAAAAGAAAATATAGCAGAAAATGTAGAATTAGATGATGTTTATGTTAGCCGAAATATTTATTCCGATACTGACGAAAATCATGAGTATAATAAATTCGTCAATGAAGAAAGTGAAAAAGAAAAAACATACACAACACGTTCATGCCAATCACCAGATGAAAAGTTATTAATCGATATTAAAAAAGGGAACTACTCCAACTCAAGTTCACCAGAGGTATCTTCTACAACTTCAGAAGAAAAAAATTCGAGCATTTTGCTAAAAATTACTAATTATAATGGCTCTAGAATGTCGCAAATTAATGAAGTTACTGCTGGAAATGTTAATAAATTGAGTTATAAACTAACTGAAAAGAAAGAATATCGAAACTATAATTCCAATTTTAGATCATCACGAACTTTAATTACAAAAGCGGCTCAAAAATATATACCACCACCAAAAAACACTATACGTGATCTTAAAATTAAGCTTCCTTTACCAGAACATCGCCTTAATACTTTAAAGCATCTGAAAACCTCCAAAGTAGTACCAAAGATAGATGATATTGTGATTAAAATTAATGAGAAAAATAATAAACAGACGATGTCAAAAAAACAAAAGCCAAAATTTGAAGATGTTCTTAAAAGTATAGACGAAATCCAATTTAAAAATCATAAAAATAAAATAAAAAAAAGTAAAAACGTGATACCTAAAGTTATTATTAAAAAAAATGAAAACGGGGCACACTACGCTAGTACCAATAACTTAAATAATACTGAAGCGTATAACCCAGATTTGACTGGTAGAAAATGGCAGCCGTGGGTATTCATAGAGAAAAATAATTTTATTGATAGAATGGCCATTAAAAACAAAACTAGAGCTGTGTATTGTCACAGAAAGAAAACATATGTCTTAGCTGAAAAATTTAAAAAATATAAATCGGTATATAACGCGAATTTTGTAATTTCTCAGCCAAATTCGAGCAGTTGTAATAATGGTAACCTAAAGTATACAATAAGACTAAAGCATAATTAATTTTAAAATTTAGATTCACGCAGTTCCTTGGTACAGGCGTCACTCAGCGGCTTCGTTTGTAGTTTTCCTTCAATACCCACCATGTAATGGTCTCTCCTTTATCAATAACATTCCTTTATTAGCATCAAAGACTATATTTATAGTTACCTTTGTAAGTTCACTACTTAGTTTTATTTAATATTATGTAAAAATTAACATTAAATTATATCGAAGCCAAAATTGAATACAAAGTGATAAGTTATATATTGTTACATTATAGTTACAAGTATGCAAAATACGCAATCTTAGAAGATCTGTGTATTGTTAATTTGTTTAAAATTCTATTATTGTTATTTAATACTGTGTCATTCCAGATTTATTTATGATTTAAAAAAATATTTCAATTATTTTATTTTATTATTTCACGTTATTTTAATTGTTACATTACTAAAATATGTATTTTAGTAGTTAACGCACTTACTAGGCAGCCATAAAGAGTATTAATTTTGTTTATTTTTAAAATCTTATCGTTCGTAGTGTGTATTTTCAAATTGTAAATAGATAAGACAAAGTGTATTTACGTTAGATAACTTTTATATTTTATTGTATATGTAATTGAATATCCATTCCATGCTGAGTCCATGTAAAATTCGCGGAGAAAGTTTTATTGTTAGATATTTTGAAATCATTGAAAGCGTTATTGTCCATTCCATGTATATATAATCGTTGTTTATGGTGTTTTCTATTGCTCACATAATTAAGCACGTTATTATTGTAATCAGTTAAAAGTACAAACATCCGCACTCTCTGTTTCTGTTTCATTCATTTTATTAAAGATGTCGATTTTATCGTTTCACTGTGTGGTGGTATAAACTTTTTGAGAAATATGATATTTAAAATATACCCGAAATTTATAAATTTTAGGAGTAACTTATGACTATGATGATATTGAAAATGTTGACACGCGATATACATATAAAGTTATAAAGAAACAAGTGCCTCTGTTTAATTACACGATAATGATATTAAATTAATATACAAAACATAGCGTTAACATATACAAAGTGTCTGCAGATTGGAGGGCATAAAATCATAAGCGGTGTTAGTGCCTTTGAACAGTACAACTTCCAATCTTTTTTAGCACCGTCACTAATAGAATATATTTATTTACATTTAATTTGTTTTCGAAAGTGAATATTTAAATTACGAAATTGCTCATTGAATATTATATTTATAGCTTGTTAATATATGTAAGAATAATAGAAAGAATGTTTGCACTCCTTTATTTAGCAGTGTAAATTTTCAACATAAAGTCCTGAAAGTCTAGTGATCTCAAGATGACCTGTTAACACAGCCTTGGTGCAATCGCGCCGCGACCATGTTTCTATTAAATACTATTTTTTATATTGTATACAGGGTGTTATTTAAATATACCAAAAATGTGCTTTTATGTGCAAGTGTTGCCTTCATAGCGTACCAAATAAGCGTAACATAGCTCTTAGTTAAGTATAGATTTTATTTCAAAAAATATTTGTATATTAATAAATAATTGGACTGTTTAATTTATGTTAGATTTTATATAATTATTATAAGATGGGTGTTTATAAGCGAAGTTATTTTAATGTACAAAGATAACTAACTATCGGTGACGTAAAAATATTTTATTAGTGTTGATATATTATATTTAGATTAAGAACGTGTGAACGTATAATATTCAAATTGTCATATTTGTTTGTACTTGGAGTACTCTAAAGATTATGTTTTGTTTACGTTACGTTTTCGTTAGGGCCGATGTCTCCAATCATACAAGTCATGATATTTTTGTTTAATTTGTATGATTGAAACGCACTTCGAGTGGATTGTTGTTTCGCACATGTTGGAATTTTGTTATTGTATAAATATTTTATTGTGGTTAAAGCACGTTTAATTAAGGGTTACGGTTAAACCTAGTTTTAATTAAAACTAAGTATTTGTTTTGTCGTTAAAGTTATGCATATCTTATTATGCCAGTAACGCACGTGATAGTGTTTAACGCAGTCCTTATTATACTGAGTGATACATTGTGTGCGACGGTGGATTTCAAAGGGGAAATTTTGAGTGGTACCTAGTTTTGACAATTGTTTTAAAATTGACCAAATAAATGTGTTCTAAAGAAAAGTCTTTTGTTACAATTTCACCTTTTATTTATTTTAACTTATACAGGTATATTCACTTTCACCGCTTCTTGTCTGATGGCGCTGATCAAATCTTGATTTATCAAAAATACAAAACGAAGTCCCGCAATCTGTACAGAGAGAAATGTTATAAATCACCCACACGATGTAAACCACCACAACCGACAAACAGCTAACTCAATTGAGATTTCTATATAAATATACGAGAAAGTCTTGTGATTTACAATAAATATATACTGTTAGGAGCTTTGATATATAATGCGACGAGCATTAAAATATATTAACACAAAACTGTTAATAACTACTCTAAGGCGCATTTCTAAGTATAAAAACCTGAAGTTTACAAGTTACTTTCACTAGTTAATTTTACTTTTTTGAACTTTATAATCACTGACAAACTAGTTATATACGAATAGTTTTTGATAAACAAAATACTAAAGTAATTTCACTTGACTATCAAAGTAAGGAACGTTTACGTATAAGCCGTTGACGTGACGTTAAGTAACACACTTGTATCTTTATCGACATGGGTACTAATGCTAACGTGACATTTTAAGCATATCTCTATAGATGTAATTATAGTACAGTCCGCAACCTAAATATTTTTTTTTTATAATAATCTCGTCTAACACTCCATTGATAGACACATGGGCGTAAGAAAAGGTGGGGCCAGGTGTTCCGTGAGCAACCCCGAATAGTCTGGTGCCCACCCCAGAAATATTACTAACAAAAAATTGCCCCGAAAAATTTTAAAAACAATGAACACGCGAACTTATCTGTGCAAAGCTTAAGGCCAGGCCCTCCCTCAGAAAACATCTCTAGACTTATGACCATACTTAAGCATTAATTTCTAGACTCAAAATGTAGGTTACATTTTCAGTCACCTTAACGTCACGTCTTAAAAAAAGGTATATATGAATACGAACTTATATCAATACAAAATAAACGTTCTAATACCTCGATAACACTGTTATGATTGAGTTTCACTTTATTCCCTTGAAGTATTGGACGTCCATCGACAAAAATGGGCCGCTTGCCCTCCGACGACATAAAGAAATCCCCGCTGTTCCGGAGACGGATAGTCGCTTGCTTCCTTGACACTTTAGCCGCAGGACCCTCTAAAGTCAGGTCTACATCAATAGTGTGGTCCCTCGTACTACGACCGACTGCGATCTGAAATAAAAAAAAACATGTTTAACACGTTTTATATATAGATAGTTTTTATAAAAGTTATAAATTTAAAATAAAAAAAATTGTAACGCGAATTATAAATTAAAATAGACTGAATAGCAACTCGATATTTAAATACATATAAAAATATATTGTGCTAATTTTTATTTCCTTCGTTTACACAACTGTTAATTATAATACTTAATTAAAACCACATTGAACCGACGCAAGTACACGACAAATTCCTTTATCGTACACAATATATTCAAAGCAAGGTCGAGGAAAGATCACTACTGTATCGACGGAGCTGACAGCTCTTATTGATTGTTATTATAATAAAAATATCATTCCGTTCTTAATATGTTTACATACGCAAGAAAAACAGGTCAATTGTTTTATATACAACACAAATAATATTGTGCCGCGTTATGTAGTTTATAATAATGTGTTTAATTATCTATACAATGTTATGATTTTCGTCTTTGTTCTTTGTTTGAATGGCTGTAGCTATTTACACGCATATTTAATATTTCATTGTATTACACAAAAGCTTTTATTTTATTTTTTTTAAATTTGCTTTCTCTTTTGTCATCAGTTTGCACAACATGGATTATGTACTTATTTTTGTTTGAACATTTACAATTATTTAATTATTATTTTTTCCTAAGTGTGGAATAACACTTTAAAAATGTTAACAATGAATAATTTAATTATTCGCGAGAAAACATCAAAACTCGTTTAGTTTTGGATGGTGTGTGTATATGTGTAATATATAAAGATAATGCAAATAAACAAAGTGAATTAAAATTTATATGTGTAGTATTTTCTTGCTGACGGTACCTTTTAATAATTCACATTTATAATTTGCATTTATAAAACAAACATGATAACTTGTCAACGCCAATAGCGTTGATAACGTTATCAGTAGATACATATTGCGAGTTGTACAGCTTGTACTTACTTTTAGAATATCATACGTTTGTTTTAATTTTGTGTCGACTCTTTCATATTGGTACAAAATAATGTTGTTTATATTTTAAAATGTGACGTGGACGTTGTCGTATAAGTGGAAATACAGTAATAATGAAATATAATATAGGTGCATAATTTAACTTGTTGACAAAAAAATTAAAGGAACAAAAATAACGCAAAGTTCGCACAACCTTATCTTTTATACGACTTTTACTTTTTGGTATACAAGTCCCCAACTGGCAGGAGAGTTTCGAATTCAATTCAAAGTAAGAGGTCAAGAAGAAAAATATGTTCATTTAGGCTTGTTATGTATAACAAAATATGAATATCTATTTTACGTATAGTAAGGATTAAGAGACCTTTAAAATTAGTATATCGATGTAAAGGACGATATTTTAAAAATTGTTATATCTTATCTTTTTTTTTTGAGAAAACGTCAATTGAAGGCCTAAAATATTAGCCTAGACGGCTTCAAATTACATTTTTAAATGAGACCATACATCAGAAAGTAAATAAAAATATAGACACCAATAATCGGTAAAAAATACGCAATTTCTTTTTCATCAAATCCATTTTTTTCTGACTGCTAATGCTAAGGAAGGGTTATGTTTTTCGCGCTTATCTCGTATGTAATATTCTTTATTACCTAATATCTCCAAAGTTGCTTAACAGATCTACATAATTGAGGTATCGTTAGTTTTGTTCTTATTTCCAAAAGCATGTTCAAAAGCCCAATAGTGTATTAGGATTAGCCTATAATTCTTCAACCAATTAAATCTTTATCAGAAACCACGCAAAATTTAAAGGGATCCCGACGGTTAATCCTAATGAACTATTGAGGTTGTTTTTTTTTCTTTTTAATTTTATGCAATCGGGGGTTTTTGTTTTTAATTTTTTTTAATAGGCAATATCCTTAAAATACTAAAACTTCGGACTATGCTATATGGGATAAAAATAACAACAATGGACATTACCTCTACTATAGAATGTATGAAATTTGTTTATCAATCAGTCGCCCTGTATACATAACATCGAAATTTTTCAAACCTATACGGCACGGATTGCACTAAGTTTTGAATGCTAAGCCTTAGTATTTCCTTGATGATTTTATATAAGTTATAGAAATATGGCATTTTGACAATGCCAGTTAAGCACAAATCGCTATTCAAAGAGAACGCATTTTTACAGACATCTATTAGAAATAAAGATAACCCCACAAATAAAATTGTATGTATATACAATTTCATTTTGTCAAATGAAATAATGTGAATGAGGGTAATTTCGTAAACTACTACAGATAGCGGATATCGTAAGAGGAAAAGTAACAAATACACAAATGTCACTTATCAACTAGTTATAACATGATACGTAAAACAAAAATTAGGTAATTATATACCTACTTTCTGTAAACTGTCCGTTCTTTTTAATTATATTATTGTAATTTGACACAAAAATTGAATAAATTTACTTACAACTTATGTGACGATTTCTGTCATACTCTACAACACATTGCCAACTGCTCTGAAATACCACATTTTAGTGAATGAATTAAGTCTTATTATAACGATGACGATTATTATGTTGTACGACATCGCTGTGTAACGTTTAATTATTCTGAAAACATTTTATCGTATTTTACATACAATAATTTGAATTGTGGCGATAATACTTGCACGTTTTATGCATTAAAAAGGCATTATGATTTGCGAATTGGTCAACCTAATACATTTATTTTGAACTTATCATGATTTTATCGGAGCATCAACTCCTACCCTTGTGGAAGGTAACACTATACATACTCGGATTATCGCTATCAAAACCAGGTAACGTAGCTTTCCTCTAAGAATATATTTTTTCTTTATAAACTAACAATTTTTTATAAGACAATTTTTTTTTGTGTGTTCAATAATTTATGTGTAGTATTGGGAATACTTTCCGTATTGAGTGTATAGATAGTAGGGTAGGCCAAAATATTTTATTTATTTGTTTTTTATTGTAGTGAAAATATTGTTCTGGATACCGAATAAATATGTCTGTTATAAAAGGGCAGCTCTTCATTTTTATATTTAGAAGATGTCTCAATGCGATTTTCAATTTACCATATAAAAACCGAGGGGCATTTAGTTTTTTTTTTCATTTGAAATTTTATTGCGATTAAACGAATAGTATTGGTATAAAAATCAATTAACCTAATATTTGGTAGTGGTAATGATATCACAGCACAATTTAATTTCAAAGGCAGGACTCTGGCTCGTATGTCTGTCACTTTCAAAGTATTTAAATTATAAATATCATGCCAAACGCCGGATTTATCCTTTACTTTGCTTTAAAATGGGCTTAGTTTTGCCCTCGACTAATGCGTGTCTAATTCAATTACTACACTATTCCGTAAGCAGGCACTATACTATGCACTTTTCATTTCTTATTCTAGCGCCGACGTCTTGTTTGATTGAAGAATATGCTTATATTGTTTTAATTATGGAGTGGTGGACTCAATGCCGCGCTTTTGTCTTGATACTAGAGCGAAGAAATAAAAATTCATTCCGCGAGTGAGAATAGAACCTACAACCGTCGCGTTACAGTCACACGCCGGTGCCCCTGCGCTACGATGCTCAAAAGTATTTGCGTTTAATATGGATAATTTACCTTGTGGTGTTATTGGTAAAACTGAGTGTATATAAAAAATATTTATCAAGGACGGTCTTACTACAAAAACATTACTTTGCTGTGAATAGTTTTACCTTGCCTTTTCATTTCCCTGCTCTGGTAAGAAGACAAAGCGCGACGTTGAGTTACACTACTTAACATATATTGTGTCGAAAACTTGGACCAAAAGTGAGGAATAGAGTGTCTCAACACTAAGTCTCTCCTGAACTATATGCGGATACCGGGTGAAGCTAAAATAAAAAAGAAAAAAAATCTTCATAGCTTATAAAATTGCTCCACAATGTAAAAAAACGTAACATGAATCGCTTGGGAAGAAAATGTAATCTGCTAATGCATAGAGTGCACTGTGTACCTACTGTCAGCACATTCTAAGGATTGTTAGTTGGTCCCACAGCGTAATAACTCCGAATGTGGCACAATTGACACGTTTTCTTGGATATTGTTCATATGGTTAAAAATCGATTAGCCTATAATATATTTACATCCCGTCTCAATATTTTAAAAAATATTCTGTGTGGTCTTTTGAGACCGACGCGGCCCAGGGGCTGTAAACGGTTGTGGATTCGATTCCCACTCGAGGGTGACGAATCTCGAAAGTGCAGACCCGAAGTTTCATAATGGTTCGCCATTAAGAAAGTTCCCAGGTTCCCTCGTGTGAAGCAAAAAAATATGTTTTTATGGATTTTTTATAGTTTTATTTTCACACGTTAATCATAAATTTATTTTATTTTTATGCAAGTGTAACTATTAAATGATTTATAATGAATATGTAACGTTTTTCATAACATATTGTTAAAATAAACTATTTTTATTGACTATATTATATTTATGAGGCCAAAGATGGCGCAGTGGCACAAAGTGTGACTGCAAACGCGACTGGTTCTGGGTTAGTTCCCCACTCGAGGAAGTGATTATTTACATTTATATTTTCATTTCTTCGCTCTGGTGTCTAGACAAAATTGTGGAGTTGGGTTTCGCCACTCATCACGCAATGCCTCCAGAATTCTGCGGAAAGTGGGGAACGGAGTGTCTTAACACTATATTCCCTTTGCCTACCCTGCTACATGCGGGAAACAGCATGAAGCTATAATACTCACATATACATCATAATTTTTACGAAACTCTAATAAATTAAGATTGTACATAAGAATAAATATGGTATGGTCAAGTTAGTTAAAAAATAACAAAATATCGCTTAGTAGAGTTGAAATTTGGTAGAGATCTTGGATACGTGGAAATAAAAATTATAAGATCTATTAAAGATTACAATTTTTTTTCTAAAGATTTGCCCATGCCTAGTTACCAAAGTTGTGAGTTTAAAATAAAATAATAATTCTTAAGGACATGTTATTTGATTTTGTAAGGGCGTTCATCTTGATTATACTCATAATACTTGTTTATTGGACCAAAAGTGGACCAATTATTAACGATTACACAAACATTTGATAATTATTTTGAAAATATTTGACCACCCAATGATGAGGTCTTATTTAAATAAGTAACAAAATATATGTTTTGCTACCAAATTATGTATATTCTTTCTCATTTCACTTCGAATATTTTCGAATTCGAATTTTATTGTGATTTTTATATTTTTCCCAATTTTATCAGTTTCTTTCCATATTGGGCACGGATTTTTTTTTTGTAAATATTTTTTAGCAGCCGTCGTACTTCCGAGACTTGTTTATTCAGGCTACAACACAATAATTCTATACTATACACTAGGGTGGGCCAATTTTTGTCCTTGTTTTTTAAATTATAGTGAAAATATTATTCTGGACGCCGAAAAAAAATTAATTTACACCGTTAATTATACTTGAATACATATTAATTTTAAAGTAAATTATTATTAAGTGTTTCTGTAATAACAACAAAATACCCAATAACAAAATGGACGTACCGTACAGTATTTTTATAACTCTTTATCAAAATGTTATATGGATAAAGCATAGACAATAGATATATTTAAATAAATTTTAATATTTATCAATAATACATGCAAGTAAATAAGGTATCTCAATTAGGTATACCAGCAGACCATAAAATTTTAACTTCAGACGTAATAAAATAATAAACTCTGGCATGTGAATTTTGATAAAAACTACAAGCAATTATCATAACATAATATTCGGAACTATAATGTAATCTTAGAGGAAGACAATTATGATCATATAATTTGTTGAGTTATTATTATTTTGAAATTTGGACTGCGTAATTTCCAGTTGTTAGGATATTAGAGGCCAGTCGCGGCGCGTGTAACTGTAGCGCGACAGGTTATAGATGCAATTCCCACTAGAGATAAAATATTTTAATCTATATTCGAGATAAAATATTTTAATATTTTAATGTTCCCGCTCTAGTGACGAGACAATGCGCGGCGTTGAATTTTACCACTCTACATGCAATGCCTGCAGAATGCAACGGAAAATGGGAAACGGATGGGTCTTAATCGGAACGGAGTATCTTAATATTAGATTCCAAGGCTCCCTCTGCGTACTCCACTTTGTTCGGGATGCAATATCACATTAACATGAAAAAATATATATTAAATTTAAACTTACATACACATTTGCCTTACAACCATACGCAAAACACACAAAATAAATGTTATCTCAACATAACGGGTTATCAGAGAAACATTCGTGAATTAGAATCAACATCATAATAGAAGCTACAGTTACTACCTAGTATTTGTAGGTCTGTCAACCGTCACTTAGCGTGCTTGTGGCTTTAGATACGTGCTAATAAGTAAATGTTATTTTACGAATTACTGACTAGGAAATATATTATTTTTACTTATTTATAAACAATGTAATATGAACATATAAACGTATATGGTTTAGACGAAATACTCTATTAATTATCGATCTCTACTCGCTGAAAATGTTTACATTGTACATTGGGTGCGTTATCTTTTTACTTATTATTGACTGTTTCATTACAAAACAAGATAAGGAAAACGATACTAATTAAATTCAACTGGTTTTTTTTCCTTGGTACAATCTGAATCCACAAATTTAAAAATATAATTTCGGTCCGATCTCTCCTCCGCTAGACCAGTTTGGTGTCAATAAAAATTGTATTTAATATTGTAAATATTTTTTACGCTGCTCTTTATTTAAATTCAAATATATAAAATGCCTCGTTTAATATAACAAATTATCTAAAAACCAGAAATATTGTAGCTTCCGCAACAACTAAAGCGTAAATTTTAATACAAACGTTATCTGCTACAGTTTATGTACTTGTACATTTAGTAGATGTTTAATAAAATTTTACGACAATAACCTTTACCTACGCCGGAATATATCCATAGCAAATATATTTTTGAAGCTATTTTCATAACATTAAGATGTTTACATAATATTATTCAATCGACATTTAAAATTCACTCTTTACTAAATATCTACATTATTCCTGAAGTACGCGAAGAGATACAGAAGAGACTTTAGGAATAATAATAATAACTTTATTTGTCACCATTTACAGTTTTTTTAAATGCAAAGTA
>DWAE01000170.1:0-20090 GCA_018237945.1 Heliconius sapho
TACCCCGCTAGGGATAAAGCGTGAAGTTAAGTTAAGTTAAGTTAAGTTAAGTTAAGTATTCTTACTAAAAGTGAAATTTCGTTTTAAATTGTAAGCATCGTTAGTCAGGAAACCGTGGCGTCGTCTCGCGCAGCATCCGCTTTGTATTTCGTATATTTTGAATACTGCAATTATTATTTTCGAAAATGTTGTTAGTTTTATTATAGGAGGCCAATCGTGGCGCGGGGGCACAAAGTGTGACTGTAAAATCGACTGGTTTTAGGTTCGATCCTTACACGATGAAATAAAATATTTATTTACATTTGTATTTTCATTTCTTCGCTCTGGTGTCGAGGCGCGGCGTTGAGTTCCGCCACTAAACATTCAATGCCTCCAGAAATCGGCGGAAAGTGGAGAACGGAGTGTTTCTCTAGGTTTCCTCTGTCTACCCTGCTGTGTGCGGGGTACGAGTGATTAAAATATAAATTTACTGTATACGCTTGTAACTTGTATTTCTCCATCCACCAGTAGACACGCAATGTCTCAGAAATTGGACGATGATGGGAAACGGAATTTCTTTAAACTGATGGTAAAAAAAACATTGCTATTAACTTAGCGCTTTATTTTTCACATATTTTATACAAACAAAATATTAAGTAAATATATGACATTAGAACCGCTGAAAAAAATAACGGGAGGGTATTTGTGAAGAGCTAATGTCATGGCATACAAAGAGGTCAAGAGGCCCTTCGAGTAGGGAAATTGTGAGATCGAGGACTTCCTGCTCGCAATTGTAGACTCGTCCCCCTCCTTATTAGAGCGAGGATTAATCAGGGCTTACAGCTTGCTCCTTTAAAAGTGGATCTTGAATCAGATCTTCTTCGTTTCGATTATTCCGTATTTCATACCATTAGTACGTGCTATTGTTAACGTTGCTTTAACTTTTCTGGAAATTTTAGCTAGAATATTTTTTTTATATTCAACGCTGACTTTTCTTCACAATGTTTCGAAAATTGGGGGGCAAGCGAGAGACGGAGTGAGGAAACCGAATACACCTTAACAACTAAGAAAAAAATAATACATATTAAAGTCCAAAAATTGTTGAGACGGTAATCATTTTAAAACATACAAAAGCATCATATTTAAAATTATTTGAATATAAAAAGACCGGTGATATTATTAAAATCAGCTTCATGATGTACCCCACCACATCCACATCAGGGTAGGCAGAGGGAAGCTAGTGCTAAGACACTCCATTTTCCACCAAATGCTCGAGGCGTTGTGTGTTGAGTGGCGGAACTCAACGCTGCAAACCTTCGCCCCATATTCTTTACATTAATAACAACGCTATGAATAAATTATGTTTCTAAACTAATAATTAACGATACAATCAATACTACATTAAGATAACAAAGACAAAGCCCGTCCATTTGCGTAAACGTAATCCTCGCTTAATCATATCTAAGACAATATCTATGCAAATGTATAATACACGTATATATTGTATGTAAGGCCTCGTTCCGTGCCTTTGAAACAGTTTATATTGTTAATGTTCTTATAGGTACAGTGATATATTTAACTGTGTTTAGTCGTAGGATCGATTGAAAATAATAAAATGAAATTACTTTGACTGAGACTGAGGCCAGTCGTGGCGCCGGGGCACAAAGTGTGACTGTAAAATAGACTAGTTGTGCATTCGATCGAGGAAATGAAATATTTATTTACATTTATATTTTCATTTCTTCGATTTGATCTGAAGCTGCTTATTATTGTTTTCCCCGCACATAACAAAAAAATGTAATAATATTCAATAAAAGCTGTCAATATGTATTTGTTTCTGTTTCGTACATAAATACATTTTGTGACAATGATTTATGTATATATATATTCGCTAGAGAGTACAGAGTGAAGACTGCTTACCTATGTAATCAACTTTTGTATATAGGCCTTTCGGGGATTCCTCATTATGTTTATATGGTCTTCCTCTATAATCAACGATACATGTTCTCGAAGGTCAACTCAACGGACGTTGAATTTCATTATCCGACACGCCGTATCGCGCAGGTAACAGAAACAGGTAACAGAATAGACAAAGAAAACCTAGTGTTAAGACACTCCGTTTGCCACTTTACGCCCCATTCTACATTTTACTAAAGAATACAAATATCAATAGTATTAAATAATAACGATCAATACTAAACAGAATTTGCTTCTATCATTCAAGCATTTGGCTTGTTTGTAGGACTTAAAGATAAATCAATACAGACCACACATCTCCGAGAATGAAGAGAGATCACGAGAATGTTACTCTGACAGTGTATTAAGATACTATTTGCGAATATTAATTGGTATCTCCAATATATACAATATACTTGTACCTATTAAGTTATGTAAGCCTCTACTGTATTAGTTATTAAGCTTGAAATATATACAAATATATAATTTATTCTGTATGAATATACATTTATTTATTTTTATGTATTTCCCTCATATTTTTCAAGGTTTGTGTAAAGTGAGACACTCCGTCTTTCGTTTTTTTGTCATGTAATTAAAAGCACTGTAGACTTGATGAGGGAACCTAACGCCACACACGAAATGATCAAAGTTTTAGTATACCTACTTATTGTTAAATTAAATTTAGAAAGTATCTTGTTCGTTTTGTCTTTGAAATTTTTATAAACACATTTTTTTTCAATCAATTCCGTTGTGGAACAAACAAAAGAAAAATACAAGAAATGCAGAAAAATTCAAATATAAATATATTTTCAACTTTTTTATACGAATTCAAATCAAAGAGAAATACATTCAAATTGTCGTGTAATTTTTTTCTTTGTGAAAAATAAATTTCAGAACACCTTCTCCGTAATGGACTTTCACTAATTGGCTGAAGGAGGCTTTGAAGTAAAACCCTTAATGGGAGAAAAGCTTCAAAGAAAAAGTTTATTGCGGAACGTTTTCGGATCTATGGATTAATTGTGTCACTGGCGACGGCGAAAATATTTTGCCTTTTTATTTAGGTTCACGATGTATCCCGCACATAGCAAGACAGGCAGAGATAACCGTGAAATTTAGTGCTAAAACTCTCCGTAGCCATTACTACACTTCTGTTATTCAATTTCCGCCGTTTTTTGGAGGTATTGCATATTAGATGTTGAAATTCAACGGGCTTTTGACCAGGACGGGGAGTAATAACGAGGAGTAATGTATAGATATTACACAATATGACATAAATATATATTATTTATATAAAGAAAGTAAAGAATAAAAAAATTGCAAAGATATTGGATCGTACCATTGTATTCTCAAGTTAAACTAACCAGTAAAATGGAAAGCGCAACGAAATCAGAGAACGAATGGCACTCAAATGCTTAATGGAGTGAATGGAATCTGTGAAAATAGAGCTTAAAATAAGAAAAATGCTAAGTTCACCTTTCCGGTATTTCTTATTATTTCAAATATATTATATAGAATTATATGATATATCGATTTTTAACTCCGAATCATAGTTTGTACTTTAAAAATTTCAAACACGCATTTATTTTTAAAGTTTTCTACTCAAATAAATATAATTTTATGTTATTGTCCTTTTATTTTTTTTGGGCTTTATGCTTTATCCCTAGCAGTGCTACCAGAATATAACAATAGTGTATATAACAATTTCTTGATATCAATTACTAACGATAGAAAGACATCATTTTCATAGAATTTATACAGTCCAAAGCCAGATTATTACAAGATAAAAGAATTAACGTTTTATATTTTTTACAAATTAACAACAACTAAACACCACGCTGACCTTATAAATTAAAATATATTATTTATTAGCCATTAAATTGAATATCCTAATAATAATTGTTGTACCCGTTGTATCTACACTCTAATATAATTTATAGAGTATTTGTTCGATGAACACGCTAATCTCTGAACCTACCAGTAGGATTGGAAAAATAGTTTTTATATGTAGCTATATCATATTATATTAAATATTAATATATAAAAATAAGTCTAGGTCCAATTTTATAAGTCAAAATAGTATGGGAAAAGCTATAAATTAACGAAGTCGAAGACGACAACTAGTATTGTTGTAATTATTGGTTATAAATTCTGGCCACGAATTCAGTTCTAAAAGTTCTGGTTTCAGTTCTAAACACTGTCTTAGGGAATTAGCTGAAGGTATTCGTCGATAAAGTAGAGCATCGGTATTGAGACTCAGAGGCAGAATGCACCTAACGTTCTTGCCATAATTCCACGTCAAAATTATTCATAGTTCAATTTGATCTTTTTAATAACTATTTTCTAATACTATTAATATAATAGATTTCGATTGAGGCCATTGAGACGCAGTGCAATAAGATTGTAAGCGCCGTTGACTGTCGGTTCCATTTATCCATACATTTTAATTATTTATCTATATTATATCCGGCGTCCAGCTCCACCACTTAATACAGAATATCCAGATTTAAGACAATTTGTTTAATATTATATTTAGGTACAGTCATATAACATACCATTTTTAAAAAATTACAATATGTGAAAAGTATTGATTAGCAGTTTTAATTAGCAGTATTTAATATTGTCATTGAATAGATTGGTAACTAAATTGAACTTAACTTAGCTTCACGCTGTATCCCTTGTGGGGAAGTCAGTGAGACAGAAACGTCAAACGCAACGACATCTACATATTTCTGTCGCTGTCATCAACTTCTCCTTCCTCGGAGTCGTCATGCTTTATACGTGTCCTCCAGTATTTGTGTTTTCGAAGGTCAACCGAGGTCTCCCCCTACCTCGCTTACCGCTTCATTTCCATCATATTTTATTTTTTCCATTATCTCATAATTCATTCGTTCGACGTATTCAAACCAGCTGAACACGTTCTTCTCCATCCTCATATCGCAAGTACCTGCCACTCTGTATATCTCTATATTGTGGATTCGCAGATATGCTGATTCCGCATATCCTACGGAGAGAAAATGTTATCTTAACACTAGGTTCCCAGGTTCCCTCTGCCTACTCTCCTACGTAAAACTAAGAGGTATAATACCGATTTATCTTGATTTGTTTGCGATTATACAAGACGCAGACAAAATTGAAAAAACAAAATTGGAGATACGAAAGTTTGAAATTGACTAAAGGTTTTCTTTTTGTAATCATAACGCATGAATATATGCCTAACGTAAATATTAGTTTCTGGAACAAATTATAGCTACTGACGTTGAATTAAGGCGCAATACACAGATCTTTACCAGTCATGTTTTAGTTGTATGTAATAATTTATATAAAGTTAATTATTTCTTAACTTTACGGGAAGTTACCGATGAACAAAAAGTAAAAAAATGAGCTATAAATTGTATAAATATATAATATAATTTAATATAAACATTTGTCGAAGCCGGAAAATCAATAATGTTCATTTCTGTACTTTATTAAAACAAAGCACATTGAGTTATTCGCCTCAGCAAATCGGGCGGAAGATGAGGAACGGAGTGTCTTGACACAAGATTATGGATGCCTATCTTGTTATGCTAGATCTCTATCTTATTTAATTGAAATATACTATATAGAATAGTAAATAAGAAATTTATTTTATTTTAACGAGAAAAATTATTAATTAAATAAATAAAAATGTAAAATAATTTATGTAAAAAACAATTGTCCGCATTTCCTATCAAACCAATCCTAGCTAAACTAATTTGTAAACGATAATCACACTTTAGATGAGTGATTTTTGTAAAGAATTATTGTAAATAAATATTTTTTTCTTGAATTGTTATTAGCTCTCATCTAATAGAAACATATTTAATGAAAAATATTTGCAGTTCTATTAAAAAAATAAAATATTATGAATAGTATGAAAATGCCCTTAAAGTTCAATGTCTATGTTGTTTATGCCTAACCCAGTGCAGGTGTGTTAGGGAGCTCAGATGCTCTATCTTTCACAACTCCAGTTTTTTCTTTTGATTTATTTCCTCGTTGGATAAACTTTTATCGCCCACCTGACTTCGTCAATTTATTTCGAAGAAAACTAAGAGACTATAGTTGATTTATATATATTTTGTGATTTCTAATACAAAAGGAATATAGATTGAATTTATTTATCACAAGATTTATTGGTGGTACAACAACCTTCTTTCTTTGTTTAAGAAAGTATGCCAGGAACCCTTTGGAACCTAGTTTTAAGATACTATGTACCCTACTTTTCTCCCGAACCAGAACTCAACGCTGCAATTAATCTACCAGAGCGGGAAAATAAAAATAGTTTAATCATTCCTCCGCGTGGCGGTCCAACACACATCGCGTTTAAAGTCACATGTTCTGCCACCGCGCCACGACGGCTTATTTTAATTTGTATCTTTTATTTTAATTAGCATACAGTATAACCCAACTTTCCTCATTGTCTTCATAAATATTTTAAATATCAAATATTATCTGAGTGGAAATTGAACCCACACACACAAATCATATTCAGATTGTATTCCTAAAGTTATTCAAGCCTTAGCTGATCAAATTCGCAATTACATTGTTATTAAAGCTCAGTATTTCACATACGAACACGTAACAATATTATCTTTCCGTCATGTGTTAGACATGTAAGTAACTTATTTGTAGGCGGAATATATTATTATTTTAAATATATATATATTTTTAATATTTCAATACATCAAAGATTTTACTAAGGCTGTCATAGTGCAGCAACACATCGTCTGGGTATGAGTGGGACGGTTATGGGATTTATTTTCTCAAGGAATACATTATTTTCCAATTCTCGCTCCGGTAATAAACTGTGTCCGGTAATAAAGATCGGCGTTGAGTTCCGCTTACAACATGCAATGTATCGAAACTGAAATTTGTCAAAATTGGAAAGGGATAGTGTTTTAACACGAATCACTGTCTATCTATCTGCTCTCGGGAAACAACGTAACACCATTTTTTAAAGACATTTTAAGTAAAGAGTAGAAACCTTAAACATCTAATTGAATGGTACATATAACAAAATATAAAACAATATTTTACTACAGCGATGTTCCATAACAATAAATTCTTAAATTATTCCACATTATGAACGATATGAAAATTCCTGGATCATAAAAAATGTCCGACGATATCCGAATGACATCTCTCACGTTCGGGGACAAGGTCGGCTACAAAGCCTTTAGGGTTATTGCGTTTATTATTAACGCTATTAAATAGACTAGGATTTATGGGTACTATATATGCCATATTTCCTAGTGATCATTGTGGAGAGGTCGTCGATTCGATTTTAGACGAGGTACTTATTATTCTTTCAGCTTTATTACGCGTATATTATGGCACAAGCGTGCTGTAAAAGCTACAGGTTGTAGGTTCGATTTCCACTACGGGAAATGAAATATTTACAACTCACTAGTAAAAGAGCGGAAAAAATAAAAAACAAAAACAAAAAAATAAACATCTTAAAAAGTTTTATTAAAAAAAAAATAGGAATATATACTGCAACAAATACCTACATAAGAATTATATACATAATATGACAAAAGACACCGCCAAGTATTATAAGGATAAGGCCGAGGCCGCGACAAATGTTCGATGTCCACAGAAATATCTCCTTTATTGTTTTAACAATAAAGATCTAAGTTCAAAGGAACGTGATATCACGAATCATTTGGCAATATGAAAAAGATAGCGTCTTCAAAATACTAATTTTGACGACGATTTTGCTTGTATCATCTATACTTATAATAAAATCGTAACATGGCATATAAGAAAAAATATTATTGGTGATATTTAGTAATGTAACAAAGCCAAACACAATATTTTTTAAAATCTTTGTCTATTTGTTTCTTCTTGTGTTCAAGCTGATCTCAGAAACTGCAAAATTGAATAATAAGATTTTTCACTATTACATCTTGAAAAGCGCCTCTTAACGTTTAGTGCTTGTTTTCTTTTAATCGCATTCACATTAATAATATTAGTAGGAGGTTAGAGGCGATCTTGGCGTTCGATACAGCGTTTGACTGTTGATATAACAGTTGTTGGATTCGATCTCCACTCGTAAGAATAAGTTTCCCACTCTGGGACACAAAGAGTAGTCCTGAGGTTCGCCACTGAAGACGCAATATCTCAAAAACCTGCACGGAGAGTGGGGAACGGAGTGTCACAAGTGTCATGACATCTTGACATGATGACTTGTTTACATATATTATGGCATTATTCCACCTGATCTACACTTTATTTATTTTTCTAAGAACATTGTTTATTGCTTGACTCAGTGGTCAAAGATAAAAAATAAAGTCAAAAATATGGCTCCCAGTACCCTTCTCCCCAAAATTCTATAGGTTAAGCAGAGCTCATTCCAGTCGCAAGTTGATGGGTATGCAAACGACTTTCGTGGTTCGTAGGGCACACTAAATACGCAGTAACCGTAGTTGCTTCTACATCAACGATATTCGTTATGGGCTGTCAGAAGTGAGTCTAGTGTATAATTCTGATATCTCGTATAACCAAAGTCCAACGTTGCAAAAGGTTGCAAAAGGGTTAAATACCTAACTTTCCTTATTTTACCTTACCTGTCTTAGAATATCTTTAATCAATTTAAGGTAAGAATATATACATTAAATAAAAAAGTCTAAGAATTTCTTCAATTTCCACAATGCATTGAAGACATTGCGTGGTGATTGGCGGAACTGTATACTGTGCAGTTTCTCAGTCTGGCCAAAACTGCGCTTTGTCTCGTTTTCCGGGCGCAAAATGATATTTTTTAATAATTCATTCTCCCAACTGGGAATCGAATCCACATGCTTGTGCTCTGCGCCAACATAACATTTTATATTCAAATAAGAAAATTTGGCATATTGTGCCAAAAGTCTAAGAGTGCCATAAGTATTAAAAGTCGTGGCATCACAAAAAGCTTGGATTTGAATACTAAGATATAGCTTGTTATGTAATTTTTTTAATGTTTTTTTTTTAAATGTTGGGGACGTTCTAGCGCAGAGGGATAGCATATCGTTGTAAATATGATGGCTTAAATTCCTACAAAAGCGTATAATTATAATATGTTTTCAATTCCCAGCTTTGGCAGACAAACCGTGGCATTAAATTTTGCCGTAATATCTCAAAAATCTGGCAGTAAGTCTGGAACTGAGTGTTTTAATACCATATTCTCTCTGCCTACCACGCTATGTATAAAAACATTGTGAAGCAAATAAATTTAAAGATTTAATAGTTGTTTACAATAAAATACCCTGTTAGTTTAGGCTATCAGACGAAGGGGCTTTGTAAAGCAAATTGGAAGTAAAGATGAGAAAAGGAGCACTTCACCTTTTCTAGATGTACCGGCTATATATGTTAAATGGTTCAGAAAAAAAAGTTAAAGTAAGCAATGACTTTCTTTGAAATAAATGTGTGATAACAGTTCGTTTCTAGCACTATATAAGACAATATATAATAAATATTTTATTGTTGTAGTGTCATAGTTTAAAGATTTCATATTTTTGCAATACGGACGAAGAGGTGACTTAATATAATCTTTTTCTATAAGTCACTTTTTCTGCTCAAACTTTTTTTTATAATGTTTATTTTTTTATATGTCTTCATAGTATATCCCACGCATAGGGTAAACGAAACTAGGACACTCCGCTGTCATTGAGACTGAATTCTTGAGCCATTAAATGTTGAGAGGTGGAACTCAACGCCGCGTTTTGTGTCGTTACTAGAAAGAAAAAATAAATAAGTAATACTCAGTGTGTTAAAACTCTACTCTTATCGCCATGAATCGAGACATTGTGCATTTGATGTAACTATATTTCAATACTTTTTTGGAACTTGACTGTCAATTTATTTAAACCCTTTTGTTTTTCATAAAAAACGTAAAGAATATTGCTATAGATAAGTATGCTCATACATAAGTACTATAAAAGATAAACAATTTAAAAATAAGTAGAAAAAGGAAAAAGCTACAAAAACGACACTATTCTAATTTAATCTAATTTTACATTCCTTTTTACAAAAAAACGCCTTATATTCTAATACAAAATAAGAAACAAAAGCTACGCTTGAAACCTTGTCGGTGAAAAAAATTCTGAAAGAACGCGTCCCCATCGAAATATTTTTTAAGTTATTCAATTACATGTTCCCCATACGGCCTATATTGGCAGAGTTTTCAAGCGTATATATGAAATATTTATTACTATAACAAAAATACAATTTGGAACGAGACCCGGCGAAGAATGCAAGTTGGATGAGACTTGGTAAGCTTTGACCTTTGGAGTGGATTGTTTTCCTGGCGAACCAACTTTTCCACATGGGACGCATAAATACCAAGAAATCTTGCTGAATTTCGCTGTGCAAAGTAAATGTTTGAGGTTTTGTGTGGTTGTACGAGAGACTAGCGACCAAAACGCGTCTTCGCTTCCTTTTTATTGTTATTTTTATAGTGAAATTACACAAATTATTGAAATTATAGTTTTTGCGTTATAGTGGAACAAATCCTCTAAAACTTATATAGCATATTTGTTATGTTGGTAGGACAGGATTAGAAGTGATATGCATGTTATTATGGTGAAGTTATCGTATAGGTGGTGACCGTAGATTTGAGTCTCTCTCAATGTGAATAGTCTTAAATATTGAAAGACCCCTATTTTTGAATATTAAATTAAAAAGAATAACTTTTTTCTCAAAAAATAAATAAAAATAAAATGTGATAAAAAGATTTATCATTAAGTGTTCTCTTCTTACTTAGCTACATAAGGTGAAAGTATACGAAAGTCGTAAATATAAATATTTTTAGGGTCACACTCTACCTACGTTATGTTAAGAGACTCTGTGCCCTATTTCGCCACCAAATTTTCAAGATAGTGCGTGTTCTATGACGGAGTTAAACGCCACTATCTACAACTAAAAAAATGAAAATAATTCATTTTCCCGAATGTGAATCAAACTCACCGCCGTCGCGCTTACAATAAGACACAATGCCACTGTGCATGATTCAATATATTTGCTAATTGTAATATTAGCGTGTACTACATAAATAATACTATCAAAAATGAAATCGTGGTTTTCGGCTCTCAACAAAACATTTATGCTTTAGTACCTCGTAAAAATAAATATGAAACTAAAAACTTTTCAGTCACGACATCTTGTTTAGTATACAAATACAAATTTATAAATAAGTAAATATAGAACTCAGATACGACATGACTCGTTATATTCGTATTTTTGAAAAGAATTTGATTTTAATAAATATATTAAAATATGAAATCAATTTGATTATAACCTATGTATAAAACATTCCGGATAGTAAGCGGTGCGACACCCACTCATGGGAATTTTATTTAAATTTTATTTTAATCTCCACTCGCCAGTAGGAAAAAATCATGGCGTCGAATGGTAGCATTCTAGAATAGATATATATAATAAATAAGCGGAAATTAGTATAAAAACTACTTTAACACTACCTCGTTCTTCGTTCACTACGCATCGTTTTATAAGTATTGCTCTCTCTTTGTAAGTATAGCGAATTCATCGTGGTTCGTTAGAACATCTCATTGGATACTAGAAGCTTAGTAGCATAGAAGCTAGAAGACAAGTATCACCGATTTTGAAATATAATGCCTATATGAGTCAAAATGACGCATGACTGACTATCTTTTTTTATTCATAGAATATTTTCTACTTTTTTTTATATTTAACATTATTGTATAAAATCACAATATTATAATATCACCCGCATAAATGCTCATATTCATAAGCATTTATCAATGAGCGCTAACAGCTTTTACTTTGAAGACTTATATATCCAATGACGGTTCTAATATGTTGCCAAAAGCGGTGCGGTATTGTTCGTCAAAAGACAATACCGTAGAGCTAACAGCGAAAAATACACTCATTGTACAAATTGTCTCTATAAAATAGGGTGAAAATTAAAAATAAGATGCAAAAAAATTCAAAAAAAGTCATTTGCAAAGAGTATAAAATTTATATTTGTCAAACCTGTTTCTGGCTGACTTTTACGTTCCTGATATACGTATATAATATATCTTTATATTCGTTTTATTATACAAAATTGTTATTATTTCAACGAAACAAAACGAAAAGAAACTCTTATGAAGAAAAAAATAATGTTCATCACATTTTTTTTATTTGTACAAGAGGCTCAGTTTAGTTTTTTATTTCTAAAAATAAATAAATTAAAATTAATTATGTTTTTGTTACTATTTGTATATATGTGTAGTATATATATAAAATAATATCTGTTATTATAATTAGATAGTCATGCGTAAAATTGACGTATATTCTTTCGCGCGCAGTATTCTTTGACGTATATTTGACCATCCATTGATCTATGGTCAAATAAATAATATACGTCAATTTTACGCATGACATTTTTTCCTTTTTCCGTACATAAAAATATGAGTATTTTTTTAGAGTTAAATGAGTTAGGAAAGATACTGCAAAATCTTGAAAAATAAGTTATTTTTAAATCCATATACTAACCAAAATACAGGTTTTTACATTTTGTAATTGAAAGTTTTAAGAAGCATAGAGTTATTATAAAATCATATCTTACTTGAATTGTTGCTTTAACCATTATTTGCTACATCATATTCCATATTATGTTTTGCATTTCATGTTATGTTCTTGCAATTTACTATGTAAATGAATTCTGTCTCGACAAAGATATCCATGGGGCATGAAACGTGATAAATAATATTAATATGAGGGTGCAGATAGTGGATTCATATTTCTTTTCAACAAAATTTTATTACTGTTAGATTTTTAATATATACTATAAAATTAAATTAATGGTAATTTAATAACTGTAATTACAAGAATGATTTTATGAAAAACTTATACAAGTCTAGAAAAGATGAAATTTTGGATCAATATTTATTTATATAAATAAATATTGATTCAAAGCTAGCTTTGACCTGCGGCTTTGACTGCGCGGTCGAATGGAAATATTTGAAAGCTGTATACAACACATGACTCATTCTATTTGCCCGAGGTAAATCTAACCGCAGGTACAGCTGGTAATCATTGAAACAATCAACGTGATGTAATATAGCTTTTTTTGATAAATAATTTTTTTTTAGTTTCACTTTGTATCCCGCATAACTGGGTAGACGGAGAGAAGCTGGGAACCTAGTGTAAGGTACTCCGTTTGCCTTTAAGACATTTCCGTTTCCCACTTTCGCCTTATTCTTGAGTCATTGAGGGTTGTGCGGTTTTCAATGGCGCACAACCCGTGTGTGTTCCTTAGAGCGAGGAAATCAAAATAATAAATATTTCATTTGCCAGAGTCGGAATCGAATCCGCATTAGTCACTGACAGTTGCGCGCTAGTGCCCCTGAGCAGCGACGGCCTCATGTATGGTTTTTTTTCGATTCATTCTATTAAACCAAACAAATTCTTCAGATTTTAAATATTATCATAGCATATTTCGGATAGTTTCTTTACACTTCCGATTTTATCGATTTATAGGAATGAGACATAACTAGGCCAGTCGTGGCGCAGGGGCACAAAGTCTGACTGTAAAATAGACTGGTTGTGGGGGTCGATCCCTCTATAGGAAAGGAAATATTTATTTACAATTATATTTTCATTTCTCCGCTCTGGTGTCGAGGCAAAGCGCGTCGTTCCGCCACGTTCGCGAGTTCCACCACTCAATACGCAATGCCTCTAGAAATCAGTAGGAAGTTGGGAATGGAATGTCTTAACACTAGGTTCCCTCTGCCTGCTGTGTGCGGGATACAGCGTGAAGCTGATTTTATTATTTTATTTAGAACATAACTATTTTAGTTACGATTATTTAAATATTTAATCGATAGTAACGTTGTGTAAATAATAAAGTATAAATAAAAATAATATTAAAAATATTAAAAATAAAAAGTGTTACATCTCAAATATACAATTCAAATAAGAAATAATATGAGCTTAATTATAGCTGTTATTTCTCATAACTCATTCTAAGAAAACCATTCGTGCACAAAATAGTATTGTGAGGAATATTTTAGGAATTAGGTGTTTTAATAAAAGTAAATCAAGATCAAGATTTTTAACAATTTTTAGTTTTAACTGTAATAAAGTCAGTAAAATCATTGGGTTGGAACTGTAACAAAGTTACTGAAAATCGGAAATTACACGCACTTTTAATTGTTCATTCATTCATCATGAAACTTGAAAATTATATTATGCAGATTAGATGAGAATGCAATTTTATGGTACTCCCGAGCTGGTCTGATGATGAAATTGAAAGATAGTTGACGGAATCTTTGATCTAGTCAGCTATGTTTCTAATTTTTTTAACTATATTTTTTAGCTTCAAACTGTATCTCACTGTAGGCGAGATATACAGGCCTAAAGCAATGTCTCGAAAGTTAGTTAGAAAGGGGGAACGGAGTTTCATAAAACTAAGTACCCTCTATCTACTATGCAGTAGACTAACCAAAACAAATCGATATATTGCGTTTTCAGTGACGGAATACAAACTCACCAAGCTTTCTCTTGTAGCCAAGGGTGAGAAAATTAATATAGTCCATTTTCCGGGCAAGAATTAAACCCACAACCAACGCGCTTACAATCAGAGGTTGTACTGCTGCAACACAACGTGCATCGGCCATTAATTTTATTTTTAACATCTTAATGATCTGAAATATTTTTGTAAATTGTCTTTACCATTTTTGTTCAGAAAAAAATAACTTTGCGGTGTTGAGTTCCAACAAGGAACGCCCCGAAAATTCGACGGAAAGTGGGGAACGGAATAGTGAAGCTGTAAAGCAGATATACCTATTCTAAAATAACTATGCCAACACACATACAAAAAATATTATTTTATAGATATTTTTAAATAATATATAATGATGAAGGTAATTTTTTAAAGATATTCCTTGATTCATTGACATATTAAAAAAAACTATTTAATTTAACATAGATATAAACCAATTTATTTTGATTCCTTGTTCTTTTAATGGGCACAAGTATTAGAAATAAAATATTTAATCAAATAAGAAATAGTCGTTGTAAAAATATTTATAGCATCACTTTTATAATTTTCGCCATTTATCATTTATTTGATATCTAAAGTAGCTTACAAGCTATTTTCGATTGAAAACGTAAAATAAATATCAACTACCAAAACAAAAATATGTAAATAATCGAAATAATTTATAAAATAGGAACGTTAATTTTAAATTATCATTAAAAGTAAGTTAACATTTTTGAATAAAATAGAAATAATATGTAAATATTAATATTTACATGTATTATATACATCTGCGCTTTCATAATTATTATTAGCGCCAAAAGTTAAGTTGTTAATCGTTTTGATTGCTTGTAAATTATTATGATATATGTTAAGAAAAATAGTGAATAATCATTACACTCTCCAATTATCTCTTAGCAAATGGCAAAGAATATTAATACATAAAAGCCTATTATATAAAAACAACAGCTTATAATTACGAAAACCATTAAATTCCACCGTACCAAAATCAAATTACAACTAAACTAAACAATTAAAACTGAAACTAATTTCAAACATTACCACAAAAAAATCATTATCACTCAAATTATTCAGTTTCAGTCACTAACACAATCAATTAATTCAAATTCAGTCACTATCACACTCACATATTACGTTCTATCACAATATTACGTTATGGACCGAACTTTACGTAACGCGTGCTCTCACCAAAAAGTGGAAGCTACGTCTGCCGTTCAGCGCGCTTCGAACTGCAATGCGACCATCTCATCTGATGGCTTCCGATAAGCTATCATCTTAGATGAAAATTTATATAAAGAAATTAGTATAACTTATATTATTGGTTATTAGAAACTAGCGACCAGCACGCGGCTTCGCCCGCCTAAATTCGTGAATTATTTGTTTGATTATGTACAGGGAATTACGTTCCTGTTTTAATAAATAATGTATGCTTGCAGCGCACTTAAGATTTCTAAAGTGAAAATTATGATTTTCAGTAGATTTATTTTAGGCGCAAAAACACAAAAGTACGAGGAGATCTTCGACAGATGTCGAGTTTGTTTGTCGTATTATATGTAAATACCAACCATGTCGTATTATATGTAACAACATAGCTAGTTACATATATTTTTATATATTTTTTTACCTTGTATTCCGCATTTAGTTTAATAAGCAAAGTAAATTTAGTGTTAAAACTTTCGCCTGAATTCGACACACTGTGTGTTGAATAAAAATTAATATTTTTTTACTTAACCATTATATATAGGTATATTCTTTTATACTTAATGAAAATAACGTGTTGTCAATTCGATGCAACCATTTTTTTATTTTAATTTCTCTGTCAAAACCAAGCGTGGCGTTCATTTCCGCCACTCAACTTCGTGTTATCATCTCTTGCATCTCTTATCCGGGCGAAAAGCGGAGAACAGAGCGTTTTAATACAAGCGGTTCTCAGCGTGAAAAAATATGAAACTTCATGATGCTTATATAAATGATAAATGATTAAATAAAATATCCTCCATGATTATTTTACATGGCAATAAATTAACTATGTTTATTTTATTTTGCTACAAGAGCACGAGGTTTTTTTTAAACACTCTAAATTATTTCGAGATTACAAACAGCGTTAACTATTTATACTCCTATATCTATAGTATGTACTACGTCGTTCTGCAGTTATTGAAGATTAAGGGATTCTATTTTAGTTTTACGTATTACATTTACTGTAAAATAACTTGGTGTCAAGACACTCCGCTCTCCAGTTATCGCGTATTTTAGATACGTAGAAAGTTGGATGATGGGAAAAGATGCACTTTATCTAAACAGGCCGGAAACTTGAAATAATTTTTATAAAACGTAAAATTTTACTTTCAATTTCAAAGAGCTTATACAAAAAGCCCAGAATTCGAGACATTATGTATTGATTGACGAGAATCAACGCCGTGATTTGTCTTATCACAGATAAATTTATTCCACTGAAAGGATAGACGCTATCCCACTAAATTTTTTTAGCTTCACACTGTCTTCCCGCACACAGCTGGGTAGTCAGATGGACTCTAGGAATCTAGTATTAAGACACTCCGTTGCTCGTTAAGAGATTTCTATTCCACTTTCCGTCGAATTCTTGAGGCATTGTGGAACTCAACGCCTCGCTTTGCCACGTTACCAGTGCGAGAAATTGCAAATATTAAATATTTCATTTCCCTGAGTGGGAACCGAACCCACAACAGTCACGTTTACAATTGCACGCTTGTGCCTCTGCGCCACGGCGGCAGCCCATTAAAATATTGTAACAAATATAGAAATAAATAATCAAGTTAAATTATGTTTCATATTTATTTCGAAAACATATAAAAATTTGAACGTAGCGGGACTCGAACCCGCGCCTCCTGGAAACCGACCAAATTTTTATACCTTTTCCGAATAAGTAGTGTTCTTTCATAAGTGTGGAATAACACTTTAAAAATATTAAAAATAATTAATTATGGTTTATTAAGAAACAATTATATTTGACCAAACGTTTTATTCCTCTTTTCTTAAAACGAGATAAATATAAAAACTTGTGAACAGGTGTTCCACAAACTATTTTCTATGGTAACATTTATCTTGTCAAGTTTATAGCATCTGTCGTTTTCTATTTTCTTTTGTTAACCTTCGAGTTTTGTTGAGTTCTAGATCGTGTATGTGTAGTTTGTAGCATTGTAGAAAAAGTAGTTCTATTTGTTGAAGTTAGAAATAAAATTAAAAAAAAGAACATCTTCACGGATTTTCTCGCAAAGCAGCAAACGCAGAGGGAACCTAGTATTAAGAAGCTTCATTCTCCACTTTTTGCCGAATTTTCCTGACATAGCGCGTTGAGTGGCGTTACTCGACGCCGTGTTTCGTCTACCAGAGCTGAAAAATGTCTTGATAATTACACAGAAAATGGAAAACAGACTGTTTCATCATTAGATTTCCTTTGCCTATCTTATAAGGGTTCCACTGTAAAGCTGAATATTTAAAATATCTATAATATAGCAGAAATACAGGATTGATCAACACAGATAACAAAGTTTGTTGTTACCAACATTAAAGCTTACCGAAACTTTACTAAACTACTTAAGAGAGAGAGACGACGACGAGAGGGAGACGTGTTAATCTGGTACCACTCCACAGTAGTACTAGATTAACATGAGTGAATTCACACTTTACTTTCAGTTTATTATTATTCTATAATATTTTTTCATCATTTTATTTAAACTTATATAGCGTTGAGTTGCGCTAGTCAACTCGCAACGCCTTAATCGTCGCACACACAGTGTGTGAATGCACAAAAGTGACGGTTGTAGGTTCGATTCTCATTAGAGGAAATTAATATTTGATTTATTTTCATTTTCCTGCTCTGGTAGTAGTTCTGCTATTCAACATGCAATGTTTAAAATTCCGCACTTAGAGAAGTCCCTTAACATTAGCTTTACTCTTACTAAATGGGAAAGAGAGAGAGAGAGAGAGGGTGAGTCAAAATAAGAATAATCATAAAATTCCAAAAATATTAATTCTAACAGAGCCAGCAAGGGATGATTTGAGTGAAACGAATTGATTTTTCAATTTCCCGCCGAGTGGAAAAGATTGGTCATAAGCATAATAAAGTTTCTAACTCGTCCCGTTAAATGAAAGTGCTTTGAATGGCCATAACGTGGTATTTTTATTGCTGTCATTCGCCTCTCCTTTTTTTGTGATAATTTAATCGTTCTTCAGATCTCATTTCGTATTAACCGCATACGTATTTTCTGGTATATGCGTTTTAGATTTTGTCACATTCATAGTTTCTATTAGGTCGATAAATTTGTTGTCAATTAATTTTAATGTTTTTTTTTCTTCGAGTGAATCATTCTCTCACGTGTGAGTGATTTCCCATTGTTTTGTTGATGAAGTCGAAAATTAAAAATTACTTAACATTTAACTTGGCTCTTATTTTACATTTATATTTTTTATAGTACATCTTATTACTTTTTGTAAAGAAATCGTTACTATTAATCATAATACTTTGCTATTCTTAAAACCGCTTTATTTTTCTATATTCTTTGATCTAATATATTCATACTTAAATTTAAATAATTATCAGTATGGTTCGCGTAAAATAAACATTGCTCATTTCCAATCTTTTTACTTGGCTGGACTCGTTGGTGCGTGTCTTAAATGTATAGGTTTATATTGTTAACATGCTATATTTACCCATAATAATACACTGTGTTTTTTAGTTATCTGTAGTATGCCAATGCCATGCCAAGTCCTGTTGTCACAAGTCCACTGAGGCACTGCTCCAAGCTGAACTGATATTTAGTATATTTTTTATAATCTTATAAATGATTTGGATATCAATTTAATAAAATAGATTATACGAACTGCGGTTTTCTTCACATCATTTAATACAGAAGACAACAACATATTTGTCAATTGGTGCAACAAATATGTAATTGCAATAATTGAGCGATATATACTTAATTTCTTATCTATAGGCTTACCCGTTTTGTTCATAAGAAATGAAGGGAACATTACTTTCTAAAAGTAAACTGAATTTTCACCGTAAACTTCCCCGCTTATTCTTAAATAGTCACGTACACAACTGTAAGGAAATGGCTTAAGGCACGTACACGTTAAAAGAAATTAAGAACAATTTTAACTTAATCCTTAAAACTCTATTTATGAATAAAATATATTTGAACATATAATATAGAATGACCTCCAGAAATGGTCACAAGAATGTCGATGGCAAATTTCATGATCTAGTGGAAAAGTATGTATCTGGACGTATATTTTTATAGGTTTACACTGAATCCTGCATTTTGCAGAACAGGCACGTATAACCTAATATTGGGACTATCCGCACGAATTTCCATAGCTTAGTGTGAAACTTAACGCCGCGCTTTATCTTATTAGCAACCCTCGAGTAGGAATCGAACCCACAACCGATGTATTTATACATTACACGGACGCACGTAGACTTTACTTCAAACGCAATAATCATTGCTCATAAATAAGTATAATTAATGTTAAATTTTATAATAAGAAAAAAATCTACTCACCCTGTTTTCTGCACACGGCAGGCTAGGCAGAGGGAACCTAAGACACTCCGTTCCCCACTTTCTGTCGAATTCTGGAGGCATTGCGTGTTGAG
>DWAE01000171.1:0-20021 GCA_018237945.1 Heliconius sapho
TACAGCATACCACAAAGTCAGTTCCCTTTATTCATTTCATAGTACAACTGGTTTGTTAATTGGGCTACTGAACACCGCTTCCTTTGTTGCACACGAACCACACCCCGAATTTATCTAAGCAGTAGCTTATTTAAAATGATAAACGAGCTCCCAATCGATTTGAATAACAAGCAGGCAGATGCTCTTAATCCTTTTGATTTCATTAAACGCATGCGCCCCTCGGCCCCTGTCGGAAATATCACTTGAGTACAGGTCTCGTATCACGGTCGGTCCATACATTTTTCATTATAATACCTACACTTAATTTAAAGAAAGCCCCACAACCTCAAGAATTTTAATGCATTGTGTTTTGTTTGTGCCTTTAGAATTTAGATACCACATCATCCCTAATTTCGTGACCGAAGAGGCCTTTATAGGATTTAAAATTGCGTTCAATAACGAACGCGCTGAGCTTCCTTAATAAGTAAAAAGAAAATCGTTTTTTGCCATGACATCCTATTTGTCAGCTAAACAATGTTGTAAAATCAAGGCTATTATTTTTCCGAAGAGATTCTAATGAATTCCCAGCAGACATTCGTCTGAGTGCTTACCAATCGCAGCGCCGTTTGTTTGATCGTTTCGTTAGAAAGAAGCCAAGTGAAAAATCTGTCTACATTAATCACGTCGATGCTGAAATATAATTTTGAGCGGTCGAAATAATTTACATAAATAATTTTAACGCGAGAGACGATCCGTTGTTGTCCTTTTTCATCCATATATAACGATATATAACAACTCGTGTTTATCATATGTATTTATTCTATAATGTAATTTATTAGATAATAACTCATAATGAAACATAAAATCAAAATAATAAATTTTATAGCTTATTAACTTATTTTTATAATATTGCTTATGGAGTCAATCTATATATCTTATATGAAGAGTAAAGGTGGTCAATGTCAATCAAACTTTGATTAACCAATACCTGTTGGCTTTAATATAATATAATGAACATTACGTACCAGTATTTTTTAAACTGACTTTCGAATACATACCGACATATAGTAGATTACCGTAGATTAATTATATAATCCTTGATCTCTTTTATTTTCTTCTCTTCAGGCTGTATTCTGTGCGTATCAGGATAGGCAACTAAGACACTCCGTCCCAATTATGACTCTTCCGTTCCCCACATTCCGCCGAATTCTTGAAGCATTGCGTCTTGAATGGCGAAACTCAACACCGCGCTTGGCCTCGTTACTAAAGCGAGGAAATGAAAATATGAAATATTTAATTCCCACGAGTGCAAATCGAACCCACAATCGTCGCTTTGACACTTGCAGGTGCCACGCGCGCCATATTTTAACATTACGCCTGTATTTAAGGTATACAACCTAGCGATTTATCTGTCACCAGAACGGAAGAAATGAAAATAATTTAAATATAATCGTACCCACGTGTAGGAATCGAATACACAACCATAACGTTTACAGTTAGGTAGTGTTCCAGTGAGCGACGATGCTTCTGAGAGAGGTAACTATTTGATGGATAGTGGTTTCATGTTGATGGAGTATTATTTTAGGCATGTGACTGTGATAGATTCGATCGAATCTCTCTTCGGACAGCTCGCGGTGCCGCGGACCTAACGATGACTTGTCTGTTAAGTGTTTACATTTCTATCTTATATTTTTTAACTTATTAAAATTTATATGCAAATCTTTTGGCTTTACATTAATATAAAAAACATATTCAATTTAAAATAGTACAGATTCGGGATTTTGTAGCTTTAACAGTGGCTTGAGACCTAGGTCAGTTTTAACAATTCACGCTTACTTTGAAAAGGAAATATTTCATTACAAGCATTCATGTGCATTGGCCTCGTGCTAATGTTTTATACTTCTAAAGCACAATTTTATTCTTATTCTAGTTATCGTTTAAAATATTCTTTTTACTAACTTACATCGCATAACCTTTCTAAAATTAGTTGCAAAAATTAATATTTACCAATATGCAATTAATGATAATAGAATTAACTATTAACCTCAGTTAGACGGTAATAAATACCTTAGTTGGTAAACCACTTCGCAACCAGGTATAATTAACCGGCTCTGCAGCAGTAGCAAGTGTAGCACCGAGCTGAGCCACCTAGGAGCAATTACCTCCTGCACTCAGAATATCATTAATAACCTAATGATATATGTAAATTAATTTAATTTAGCTTCGTTTAAAATGTACATCTCTATTGAATTGTTTAATTTCCGGTTATTTGCAGTCACAAATAAGCTGAAATAAGTACAGCAGGTATTGCTATAGTATAAAATTTATTGAAATACTAGTAGTTAATTACCAATATAATCATCATACTCCATATTGTTTTTACATTAAAGTCGGACTGCGGTGTTTAAATGACAAATTAATAACAGTATATCACACGTCATAAACAAAATAATCACACCATAATCTTCATCGTAGGACAAATTATGTTATGTAATCGCTCGACCATTGTACTACAGTTCAGAATAAACGATTCCTAACAAATTAATAAACTGAAGCCACACCCAATAGGCGTCAACTACATGATTAATAGAGCCGACTCCGCCAACTACCGTAACGTCAACGCCATATTTTTATAGAGTCATACTTTTCACACATTCGATTAATATATATCTTTGGTCATGTATCATATAAGTGCTATTCAAATAGTTATTTATGATCATGATTTGTATGTTTTTTACCTTTAACTTATAATTAATGGGTTGAGTGTATTCGGAATGAACACTGTATTATAGGAACAATCTTGTTTTTATCATTTACGTCAAAGTATATAACTTTGACGTGAAACGTTTTAGTCAATTTTATATATGTTAAAAGAATAGATAATGAAATTAAATATTGTCTTAGAGTATGAAAATTATAAACAACACTTAAAACTGGTTATAAAAATGCCTACTAAAATTAGTCTATCAATTTCTACATTCTTAATCAAATTTTTTTTATGACAAACATCAATGCAACATAATACTTTTAATATAAATATTTAATTTCTGAAAGTTAAAAGTTGATATTACAACTCAATACAGAACAAATACTTGGTTAGTCGTATATATGTGAGACCACATCGGAACAGTCCATTCCCATTAAAACACTTCTGTTCCCCACTTTCCGCCTAATTTTCGATGCATTGCGTGCTGTGTGGCGCAACTCAACGCTGCATTTTCCCTCAAATGCAAAAAAAATAATATACTTTATATGCAAAATTATTTATATTTACGTATAGTATTTACTTTTTTACTTGTTGTCCGTTAAAATCTCGTTCAAATTAGCTCAGTGTAAGGAATCTACGAAGTTAAATAGCTTTAGTCTAGACGTTTTAAAGCAACCGTTTACTTTATTGCTTTTAGTGACAGCCATTTAAGCTTTACAGAAAAATGTGATCGAATTCCGATCATGTCACTATTTTATTCGTATTTTTAATTCCTCATTAAATTTGGCTTTCTCGGTGCTATCTTATAAATGACTTAGTTTGAAGTCAAGTAACTATTCTTCATTTATGGTCTATTGATATCTATGCTGATAGTAAAACCCGCTTTACATAAAGCCACTCTGCACAGAGAGGTCAAGGTAAAATATATATTTGTACGTTTACGGTACAGTAAAATATGTTTTTGTATATATGTTTACAAATTTAAAATAGCATTAATAACTTATGAAAACAAATAAATAGTTAGAAGCTGATAAGTTCTTATTTTAAAAATCTTAAAAAAAAAAGACTAAGTTAAAATCTCATCTTAAGAAGATGAAATTAGTATAATAGAAGCTTATACTTTACATACTTGGTTACTAAATCAAATAATAAATAACGTGTTGTTCTAGCTTCTGGACCACAAATTAAACATTCATTATGCACATATTATTAAAAAAAGACATCATATAAATATTTAATTTTCTATCTATCTTCACTGTTTGTCATTTAAAAAAGTTAAAAATTATTTAAACATAAAAAATATTTTGCCTTATTATATTGTTTTCTACATTCTACCTAAAGATATATTCCTTAGTATAATTAGTCTAATAACTTTGCGTCTTACCACAAAACAGGATTACAGTCCATAAACGAACAACGATTATTGTCTATTGTTTAGTATTGTTTGTTATCCAACCATCAAACGAACCTGTTAGAGGATAGGTAGCGGGCGTATTATTTGTAAGGAAAAGGATTAAGCAAGATGAGAAGCTAAGGTTTGGGAACAAAGATGTACTTTTTGTTAAAGCCTGCCTGCCTATAACCGTACATTTATCTTTAATATTTGAAGATTTGTATAATACTCAATTTTTTATTTCAGGTCCAAAATATCATTGTTCTTTTTTTTCTTTTCAGTTTAGAAAAATCATAAAACATAGACAAACACTTTGGTGAATAACTTTTTCACTGTTATTTTCTTTAAAATACTTTCAAGTTCTGTTTTGTTTTACTTAAGATTTTTAAAATATCTATTCAAAAAAAAAATACAAGTAAAAATAGAGGTATTAATAAAGTGGAATTAAGATCACTACTAATATATTTCTTTCGCTGTACTGTATACGTTGTTAACGTTTCGGAAGCTTCACAATGTTTCTGTCTTTTAGTTGCAATTGCACGTGACCGACGGCACCTGCCACCGGTCGTGCCGACATGCCTCGACGATTCCGGGGTATATTCCGGAGATGCTCGATATCTGAAAATGTAAACAAAATGGAGGAATATATATTCTCTGCCAATCGCTCTATTGTTACTAGTTTCAAAGTATAACGAGGTCTTATTTGTTTTACTGGCTTTGAACATTCTTTAAAGAAAACTGGAATCGTAAAATTAATTCAAAACCCAGCTTTTTTAAAATTACAAGCTCTTTAAATATAGTAGTAGTAGGTCAAGCATGTTTGAGTTAAAGGCGAAAACTACTGATTTTTAAATGAAAAGCTAACCGCACGTTTTTCTCGTTCTCTAATTAGTAGATAAAATAAATTCCTTTGTTTGGCTGCGAGTTTTGAGTTAATGTAAGCCGCTTTTCTAGTATTACATATAATTTTCAATTTATTTCACTTGTCGAACGTCTTACAATGGGCCTATGGCGTGAATCACTCGGCGCTTAGGAAAACACGAAATAATGATGCAAACATTTTATTCCATTCCCATCTCGTCATGAGATGATTTCATCGAAATTGCTTGATTGTGCTGTTTGAAAAAGTAACGAGTTTTGTGATTTACTTGATTGTTATCGTGCGTTTTTGGATCGTGATTCGCAGTTGTGTATTGTTGGTGTTTGTAAATATCATAAAACATCGTGGTGTATTTGTACTTATTTATAATTTTAAAATCTTAATTATTATTATTCAATGCAATATGTACTGACTCAAATATTTTAAATAGTAATTTTCATACAAAAGATTAATGTTCAAACTCGAACTTATTTCAAACTTACCCAGAACATAGCTGTCTGATTGTATATTGAATAAATACTACACAGCCCTCGTTTTAATGTAACACAAACAAGCATAAATTAAATATAAGATAACCAATAATAATGCTAAGTTGACATGTTCATAGAACCGATTGCTACGGATCTTAAATCTCAAATGTTCAATACAGTATCGTATAGTAAACGCGATCGGTATTCAATATTTATGACATACATTCCGATGAACATCAAAACTAGTTGAATAGATATTTGTTTATTCTTATGAACTATTTTCACATGTATCGGTTTTGCGGCGTCACTGTCTGACTTGATGTGGGCGGTTACGAGCCTTGGCCACATTCAAACGAATGACAACCGAGCTCTTCAAATCTCTTTATCGTTGTCCACGAAAAAAATTCAAATTTAAACACTATAAGAATTAAGAAATCTCGTGAATGGGTCAATTGGTACGGATATAGTTCTCTTATCTACTAAACATATAATTTAGATTCAGGCCCGTTGACAAATTTGACACAGAACAGCAAATGTTATTAAAAGGATTTTTATAGTCGTTTTATTATTTTGACATTTATAGTTTGATCGTTATTTATTTGTATTTTAAAAGCTTGTTATGCCTTATCAATTTATTTGCTATAGACAAAATATGTTTTTACATATAAATTATAGCAAATAAAAATCACTGATTAAAGAATGATGACCGGCTCGATTTTGCACATCCTAAGTAAACTCGATCTTGCATAACACAATGTTTCTATAGAAATATGATATCGACATTTACCTTTTGTAAATGTTGACTCTAAATCTCGGCACCTGAACTAACAGTTTGCTTAATAAGAAAAAAATATTCTTTGATCGGAATTATTATTGGAGGAATGAATAAGTCTTTGTGAATATTTCGCATTGAAATATATAAATTTTTAACTATGTATTTATTACCCCATTAAAAAATAATTTATAACAAGTTTATATAATAATATATATTTTTACTTTATGTAGGCAGAGGTACCTTGATGTTAAGACACTCCGTTCCTCGCTTTCCACCGAATTTATCCGGTTATTGCGTTTTGAGTAGCAGAATTTAACGCCGTTTAACGTTTTATCTTGCTTACCAGAACTAGGGAATTAAAAAAATATTAAAAATATTTCCCGAGCGGGTCTTGAACCCACAAGCGTAGCCAATCCGAGGAAAGCTCGGCTGTAAGATGGATTTATTTTCAATTATATTAGTATAAATGTTAATAATTAGAGCCGGCCTGGTAATTAAGGATCTGCTTAAGTTTATTCATAATTGTAAGGTAATCTTTTAAAATAAAAGTCTTTATATGTTGAATATAAATGTTAATTTAACTATTTCTAATTAAAATTATAATAGTAAGTATCTATTAAAACATATATAAATCTTGCGTTTTATGAAGTTGGTATGCTAATGCTAATATACTAGCGCTAATACAAGGCCATAATTAGCTTTGAAATACGCATAGGTAGGTAATAAAAGAATATTGTTGTATAGGGAGTAAAATTTTAAGGAGTTGGGTTTTACTTAATATGTTCATCTAAGTGAAAACAGTCTTCACTGTAATTACTTAAGATTTTACTGCTTCTTTAATATAAAAAAGGAAAATTTATGTTGATTACAGCTGTTATTACTAATCTGCATACCTCATAGCGTCCTGCTACGTTAAAACATTAAAAGTAGGATTAACTCTCAAGAACTCTGGTTTACATTAGGTGCTCGGTGCACCTAGTCAAATCGAACGTGTGTACAACAAAAATATAATTTGTAACAAATAAGTGAAAAAAAAATGTTTCAAAATGTATCCCGCATTTAGTAGGGCAGGCAAAGGGAACATGGGAACCTACATGACTCCGTTGCCATTGAGACACGTATATGGAAAATTGAAAATAATAAAAAAAAAATGTTTATTATTCGAAATAGAATTTTATAAACTTTTACATAATTACTATTCTGATCATTGATATGAAACGAGCGTTTTTCAATCAAACATCTGTCCACAGACTACTTAGTTTTGATATACGGTTTATTTACAACAAGTTTACTCGTTACGAGAGATCATTAGCGCCTTGAACATTTTGTAATGTATTATTATTAGTCGATATCGACGTACGACGGCTCTTTAAAAAATTTTTCAATAAATTTTGTTTATATGACAAAAAGGAAACAGCGTGGACGCTCTCAGAATTAAATATATGCTCGCCATCATAAAATAAAGAATTTATAGGCGTCCTTTAGAGTTACCGTGGCTCGTTTTTACGACTTCACGGGGCGTTTATTCAGCGTTGCGTGGTCGTATCACACGCATTCCAGATAACGCCACGCTCCCGTTGTTATAAGGACAATTTCAGTCATTTGCATGGATAACTTTACTCGGCGCTGGGTATGTGGGTACCGGCGCCAGGTATGTACGTCGCTTTGATGCTTTAATTAGAAACGTGTACGATCTACCCGCGCGGGGGTTTTAAATGCATGTGTTAACGTCGAACGTATACAAAAACAGCCACCGTGACTAACAGTTTAACATGTTTGTACTCCTTCTCACAACAAGTACGCGTGGATTTCTGATTATGAAAACAAATACGCTACTGATCGATTTGATGCTTGTGATTGTTCGATCTAATCGTCGGTTGTGGTTGTTTTTTTCATCTGGTGTCTTTAGGCAATAAACCTACTATATATAAATCATGTAGATTTTGTATTATTTTAACGTAAGTTAGCTTCCAAATTTTATGTTAAATTAATAATTATGTGTTTGAAAAAATGTGTGCGCATGTATCTTTTTTTTATCTCTTATTAAAAAGTAAAAGTAATAAACGTGATGTAAAGTAAAAGATATCACACTAAGTTTATTTTTTATTATCTAATGTTTATAATCAATTATATTTCCTATCACAACTTTCTAGATATAATATTCTAAATAATAATTAATAGCTTGTTATTTTGACACATTACAACGTAAGGTTAATGTTGACTATAGTTTCGTCTCTTATCTCTCAATAATGTAATCGATCAAAATAATCCTGCTTCTATGAATATTTATTCAAACTTTCTTAAAAAATAATTGAATATTTTATCTTTTTTGTACAAAGGATAGTAGTGTAGAGAACTGAGCATATTAGGTAGCCTATATTTTTACGATGATTACATTTAATAGACCTAAATTATGTTATCGTAATATTACATCCAAATAAACATTTTATTATAAAACGAAATCAAAATATTATTATTCAATAAACAAATTTAAAGTAACTAGAAACTTATTGTTTTTGGTGTATCAGTAATGCGTTCGAGACCGCGTATTGTGCCCGATTCGACATGGTTTTTATGCGCTGGCGCATATTCTGGCGCAACTTTAATAGTCGTGTGTTGTTAAGGTTGGCTAAGGTCATGGTAGCAAGCAAGAAACCAGATAGTTAGTGAAAAATATATCGCTCTTTAAAAATCGAAGGATACAAATTGGAATATTTTGAAATATTTTGTAGTTCATTATGACCTTCTTACCAAGTAGTTTATAACCAACAAAGCTACCTAGTTAGTAAGTACTACGAGCCTGTAATTTTATAGTCTACTATAGGTGTTAAGATTTTCTAACGCAGATCTTAAGGTATTTCGTTGCAATTATAGCTAGTTGACTGATCTGATATCAGATATTAAGCTTAATAACATGTACCGCACCCAACTTGAAGTCCTTGTGCGATGAAATTATCTCCTTTTTCAACTTCTGTTACTTTTACATTGATACCTTTTAACTATGTAAATTATTTTTTAATAAAATACGTTGTCGTTGTATAGTTTTCTATCTTGCTTTTCATCTACTTTGTGCTTATAATATACTAGTGTGCACCGAAAGTTTACACCTGTACCGTTAAGGGGTGTGAGGTATTTTAGACTATACGTGTTAATATAATTTCACTAAGAAAATTGGTATGTGTAAGTATCTTTATCACGTATGTTTCGTTTACTCTTCGACTAAACATCCATTGAACGTGATTCGTGTGCCTTATTATAATTACAGATCAACGATTGTTATAGATATAAAATTTATAATTTATAGATATATGAGCTGAACAATCCAGGAGAGGCGTTTAACTTTTTTCCGGGACTCTGTGACAGATACATGTTACACATTAGTTTTTGCGAAATGATGGAAGCGATTCAGTGTAACGGATTTTTTTTATTGCTATTGTCAGCTTATGATGAATTATATTGAGCATAAGTACTGTTCCTTCATAACTGATACATTACATTGACTATTTTACCGTTTCTAACGTGTCCGGCATATTTACTTTATTCTGTATCGTTGCTGTATGCATTTTTTTTCTCATTATAGTTTTGTTTGTAAATTGATACAGTTCGATTAACCGAACACCATGTCCCGCAATCAATTCGGATAATCGACGATTTACTGTTTAACTCAACCGCAATTTGTCATTTACCTGCTATTCTTGCAGGATGTGAGAAATAATGGATGCAATTTGCTGCCTATTGTATGAGAACAAAAGTGTTTGAGGCTTTAATAGCACAGGTGCATCGTTTCCAAAAACTTTGGTCATCCCGCGGGCACAAAAACATGACTACGCTATTTTTGCTCTATTTTCAACTCTGATAACTGACTTTTTCTGAAGCTGTTGTTTTACTGATAGTATATTTTTACCTTACGTTTTATTTGCTAAAGTCAATGGCTAAAAGAATTTTTATATTGAATAAGTGTCTAGTAGATTTATGTTGCCGATTGTGATACATATCGATTTTATAAACAACATATTTATGACATAATAAAGTACACGTCATCCCTTCTTCGTGGTTTATTCTGTCAAGATAACTCTACTTTGGAACGAAAAATTACGTTAAATATTTTCCAGATCTTAGTAACAGTAACACTGTTTATTATATAATAATACTTGGTATGTTATGTGATCATAATTGTTATTTTGCGTTATTGAAACATAGTTTCATTTTAATTTTATTAAATAACATTTTACAATAAATATATTTGCATTTATTAAAAATATTTTACTCTGAAACGTAACAGCATAACTTTTTAATGATGTGTCTCCAAGAATTCTTAAAATGTTATTGTTTAATTTTGTCCTTTTGAAACAAAACAATAACAATAAAGATATGCAAATCAATTGTTTTAAAGAATGTGGACTATCTTTTATTTATTGTAAAATAACGTCATGACATTTAAAATACTGTTATTTTTAATTTTTATTTTTTTGTAATTTTTGTTTTAATAAATCTTTCATACTATGATTCAGATCCGAAATAGGTACACACTTGAACACTACACGGATATCGCTTGCGTACATTCAACGAAGAAGCAATTTAGAATTCCAACGGTAGTCAGTGCAGACGAGATGTGTAAAGCAAATAAAGGAATGTGCGAACTGAAGGTAGTAAAGAGGAGTAAAAGAGAATCATCCCGGAGCACGTACGGCAATTCGTTCTAATAGTCGCGGCCGACAAAGAACGTTCTATACACCGACATTGTTTTGTTAGGACGGACGCTGGGCAATGCAAAACCCGCCACCGGAACGTTCACGCTCAGCTCTCGTGGCGCCCGCTTTTTTCACGTTAAACGTGGGGGGCGATTTCGAGTGGCTCCCGTAATAATTAATGACGGATCGCGGGCGGTTGTTTCACGTCACACTGTTTTGGTAACAAATTGTAATGAATCGCTCCCCCGGACCTCACACTTTGAATGTCAACTTGATTACATCATCAACGCTCGTATGGATATTTGTTGGCTTAGAGCTATATTTCAATTTTTTGAAACATATATTTTTAATCCGGTTCAGCCGTTGCGCTCGTTATTTTTTTTTTACTTAACATATTGATTTGGAAAAAGATGTTTAAAAGTATGTAGTATATTTCCGGTTTTTAAAATAACATCAATATTTGTACCAAGTAAACGCTAACAGATAAAAAGTAATTTGTTACTATCACTTTTTAATGGCTCCATTAAAATTGTTTTGCGGTTCAGCGTCGACCGTAATATTTTGGCGTCTATTTTAACATTGTAACAAATGTCTTGTGGTTTATCGGTCTGATTTGAACGCAAGATTAAAAATTGCATTTCACTATTGTCAATCAGTCACTGTTCAATACATCGACATCGTTTCGTGGTAATAACTGACTCACCAAATATTGCACAGATTCTATTGAAAGCTACAATGTTGTCGGATTCTATAAGCATTTGCTGTAATATTTACATAAAACTGAATGATATTGAGCATTTGTTAAACAAAAATATCATTTTCTGTTGTCCTTTGGATATCCTTGGATCCTTTCACTCTCTACCGCCTTTGTTTGTTTTATTAACCTAACCCTAATAAAACGTAAGAATACTATGGGTATTTCTATTTTAAATTGTCACGTGGTCCAAACAATATATTCTTTTTGTGTTCTTTTTAAACAAAATCACATAATAGGAGAAGGAAAATAATGATTGTTTTTATTTACTTTACCTAATTATAATATCGATGAATTATATAATTAAATGAGCATTATAAGCAAAATAAATTACTATTTTATTTATTGATCACATTATCAAAATTATATTATTTAATTTCAATTATTTAATATCTTTAACTGTGTATTTATTTTCCAAGTAACGTCCATATCAGTTTTCTTCGAGGATAAAACAGTTGTCCCAAAACTTGGCAAAGACATTAGTGTCGTATTGCTTTTGTCACGTGTGGCATTTTTTGTTAGTTTTAACCTAATGTGTCATCAATCTTAATTTCTTTACAACTTTTCTAGAACTTTTGTTTAAGTGAGTGTTTTTATAATAAAAGGACATAAATTGTATTTTTTTAAGATAACTTACAGTAAGTTATCTTATATGTATATATAGGATATGTATATATATTGATACAAGCAAACACAATAAAGTCAAGAAATAACTTATAATTTGCTCATTTTTTTTATTTTTATTAAAATACAATAATAATCAAAAATATATAGTTTATTTACTTGATAAATATAATAATTATAACTATTATATAATACGCGGCATAAATCTACATCTACATACGGATAAGTACCTATTGAACATGAATTAAAAACAAAAATATATAATATACGTCGACATTATGAAACGTCAATAGAGTATAAGGAAGAAAATGAGACTTAGTAAAATTCTGAGAAGATTCGTATTCTAACGTTTTCTTAAATAGAAATAACACGTAACTTATTGCTATAGCGTTAATATAGAAAATTATATGAATTTTAAATATAGAAAAAGTTTTAAATGTGCGTAGTCTGGTAACCACATTTTTAATATTGCAATTTGTTTCGCCTTACAAAGTCTTGTACGGGTTTCCTTTTACATCATATTATTGATCATATCTTGTAGCTTGTTCGAAATGATTCATAGAACGTGCCCGAAGAAGTACTCCATTCCTTTAGAGAGATTAAGTGAGAAATTGGTGAGAGTTTGTCGTTTGCTAAGTAACAATAAATTATAAATTAAAAGCAAAATTGTTTGGATAATATTATTGTAAAACAGTAAAATTTTAGCTCATATATTCACTTTCAAACATATGCTTCTTTCGAAATATCTTCTAGGACCGGTCCAGTTTCCTGTTTTTGGAGATTTTGAGTGTAATTCATATAATCAGACCAAGAACGTATATTTAAAACTAAATAAGTATATTTTTTAAAATTGAGTTTAAGCCCACATATGTAGGAGTAAGGCACGTGACAACTGTTCAACAGCTGCGTTCCAAGTTATTGTATCTAGTCATTTATAATTTGCTTACAAATAACAAAGAAAGTGCATTTACTTCTAACAAAGTCTTTGTTTCATTTTTGTGACGTAATAATACTTTCACTAGTATTTGTCGCAATAGTAATAAAATTAAACAATACAACTATGAAACTCAATTTTTTTCATAATGGCGCAGCCACCATAAAATCGAAAACGGCTTCTACTAAGCATTCATTTGTGAAATGTAAGTTAAACGGTGAGTATTGAGGGACAATATTTTATAACAATGAAAGCCGACAGTAGTTTAAACTCTTGGGTGTCTTCCGCGAAATTTATGGTGGCCTTTTTTGAATATGGTCCATTACATCTATTTTACTGAATTTGTTAGTTAACTTTTTTTGCAAATTATGTTTAATTTAATTTTGTTTTTGTCATACACAAACACTACACATGTAGTTAAGTTGCAGTTCGAGGTTTGTAGTCATTAAACGTAATTAATTTACGCAACATACACAACTACACGGACGGCGCGCAGGCACGGACTGGATTAGTTGCGCAGTCTAGGTTTTCATAGTTAATTAATTTTCTCAACGAACAACTTTGTTTAACTTGGGCTCATATACGTGCAGCTCGCTTGGGAACATTGCCATAATGATAGGTTACGAAAAACAATTAGTCGGACGTCTTTGTTTACGTAGAATGTTATCGGTTAAATTTATTATATTTGGAAAGGATGTTATCTCTACTCCAGTTCGATCGTTCTGCGCTCGAGGTCTTCTTAAATGCATTAGGGCCGGGCGGGGACGGATATTTATCAGCCGTTTTAGTTTTTTGTCGTTTCTTTCTTTATTATTTGAATCCCTCGAATGAATTAATCTTGCATGGGGCTTTCAGAACCGATCATTACCTTAAACTTAGGGGCGTACTGCGCTCGGTTGCCTAGCTATTACGGGCATTCTATTTAAAATGACTCTGTGTTATTTACAAAATTAGATGTATCGCTAAATATTTTATAATGATAGGATACGAAATCGTTCAGTATTCGAACCTACTATTAGTTAAGTGAGCAGTCCGTAACCATTACATTTCTTTTTATTTTTCCTTATATTTTTTTATACACTGAAAAAAGTTTTATTTATCATATATATAATAGCTTAATGTGTCACGCCATGCTATTATCGAGTTAGTAGACCGTTACTAATTTCCCCTTTAATGCTGTCACTCGAAAATAATAAAAAAAATCGATGGCCTATATTAGAACCTTTTTATTTTCATGGATGTGTCTAGCTTTGATCATATTTAACATAAACACGACCGGACAATGTTGTTGACATATTGTCATAGCTTCACGACATTCAATTCCTTTTTAATTTGGAGCGACGTCGCGATCATTGTTGGCGTGCGAGGTTTCGTTTAGCGTCGGAAATGAGAAGGAATTTCCCAGGCTGCCTTTTGGAATAGAATATTATTTGTAAACGGGCGCCCCTAGCTTTCACAATGGCCATCGCCGACGCACCACGCCCCGAAAAGAATCAATTATTTGGTGTCCTGAACGAAGAAGCGTCAAATGGGCGAATTGTTTGTTTAATAACATTTCGTCGCTACTGTGGAACTGACAATAAATATTTCATGCTTTTATTCGTTAAGTTTTTAGTATAGAGATAGTTTGTATTTTTTTTCTTATTATGTGACGACCAGTTATGTCTCTATTCGGAGCGGATATGTTTGTAGTTTTTTGTTAGCTTCCTGCCTTCGAAACTTTTTAACAGTTTTATGTTGTTGTTTTTTAGGTCCGGTCGTAAATTTTGGATTATAAGCAGTCATATTTTATATTTATCTCCATGGGATAACTAGTTATTGTGTGGAGTGCATAAAGTAGAAAATATATAAAGTTTATGTCTTCTGCATTTTTTTTCTATGTAGTATAGCAAGGATAACCTAGTGAAAATTTACTCTACCTAATCTCTCTTAAACAAAGACATTGTGTGTATTAAATAGAAGATAAACTGAAAATATATTTAATTATACTTTCGAGTCGATATAGAAACTACAAAAAAAACGCTTTAGTTCGGTCTTTAATTTAATCGCGTATTTAAAAAATGAATGAGTTCTACCTTTCAACAAGTAATGCAAATCTTCCGAAATCTGCGGAAAGTGGAGACCGCTTTTACATGCGGGATACAGCGTGAAATTGAAACAAAAATGTTACTATGACTTAGTAATTTTATTGTAAAATATTCTTATGTTCATGTACACGTATATAAATGCACAAAATCTCTTGTTTACCGCCCAGATCGTTGTTCGTGATAATATTACAAATTTTATTACGCGTTCGGTAGCTCCTACTAGATCACCATACATTTCTATGCTGATGCTGTAACGATAAATGTGTTTTGAATAACTTCTTTCTATTAATTTTCTTTTAAAAAGCAGTATTCGTAATATTTGAATAAAACATCGCTTTAAAACGTTTTAGGATGTTTTTTGTTTACTAAATATGTTAAAATTGTTGACAAGAGTGAGAATGTTATTTTAGTTATAATATACTCTTTGCTTATACGTTTATTGGATACTAATAAAATTAAATTGTGTATAGTAAAGTGTGCTAAGTTTAAGTAAACTTAGTTTAATTATTAGTTTAATTATTAAGTACTTATTTGCTACATTCCACACTTTTTTAGAAAACAAAAAATTATAAAAAGAAAAAATCCCACTTCGTTTAAAACGACGAAAAATTTTTTTAATATGATTTAATATGATGATAAATTTTAATATATTAAAGACACTTTTTTCTAAGACGAAAAATTTTTTTGTACGTCAATTGCAACAGTTGTTTTAAAAAAAACTATAAAAGAACATGTTTTTTGGCGCCATTATGACGAGACGGTTAGAACGGATTTGAACATAATTATTGTGACTCAAATCCACCTTCTTCTGAGCAAAATTACAGGATAAAATAACTGAAATCTACGTACTCTCTGTGAATATTACAAAATTCGGAAAGATGAAGAAAGATAAATAAATATTAAAACCTAATCTAAAACTTAACAAAGTTCACTATGTTATTTAATTTGTATTCATTTAACAGACTAAACGTCTGCTTCTTTACCGAATAGACCTCTACAAAAGTTGTTTTATTGCTATTTCCTCCCTAATTTAGTTGGCATTCATCCCAGGAACTATCGAGTCATTAGAGCTCGAGTTTATAGATTTTTTTGTCATTGTTTGTTGTATGATAATAAGTGTTTATATCGTTGTTGGGGCTGCAGGAGCGACACGGTGTGAAACTTGACGCCTTTATTCACACGCCTTTTACTGAGGCATTAATTTTAAGGAACTAACATTTTTTAGGCACAAAATGGTTATCAGGTAAGTTGTTATTTAGGTACATATTGTTACTTTTAGAAAAGATCTGCATTATTTTGCCGTTAAATATAAAATGGTCTTTAAATGTATAGAAAATGTATAGAAAGTACATAACAAAGTGATGCAAGAAGGATACTTGCCTAATGTTACAGTATTTAAATAATAAGTTATTTTGTCATTAGCTCCTTCTTTCTCAGGTTTAAGCCGCTGCATATAGCGGGGTAGGCAGAGGATACCGCGTCATTATTTTTAAAGTAACGAAGCTTTTTTAATCATAATTTACAAAATGAGAAATTAAATATGCAAAACAACTTGAGGTATATATCTTACGCAGACGCCCACTTAATTTTCACAAACTATAACTCGAGATCCTTAGAAATCAGGCCGAAGCAGTGCTCATTAAAAGTTGGCCGTGACCGCAAGAAATCTCTGGAAACTTTGTCGAGGACACCATGGAACATGGAAATCTCCGTCTCAACATTTTTCAAACAAGGCATTTTTACGCAAGATTTCCTCTTGTGCTGCATAACAAAATTTACCTAGCTACTGATACTGTCAGCCGTCTGACCAATTCGCAAACGAATTCTTCACGTAATAGTTTTGTTGTTATCGCTCGTAACCACTCTCCAGTTGCGTCTGGGACGATATTAAAAAGATTTGGCAGCGAGCCACTGAGATATTGATCTCTATGCTTGGCCAGACAGTTATAGGAGTATCCTAAGTGCCATGCCGGTTGGTTTAATGACTTCCCATGTTTGTAACTTTGGGTACCATATTTTATGTACTTGGCGATAGCTTTGGACAGTTAGTACTGTTGATCTCGTCGCTGGGAATTACTCACATTAATTTTATATTCTTACCTGTTAAGAATAAATTACCTTTGTTGATGAATGACGTCGGCTTTTATCGTTTGGCGTAATTTATTTTTCTTGTACACATCCCAGAAAAAAAAATATTATCGGTCCTATGTCAAGATTCCATTGAAATTGATTCGATATTCGGTCGGTGGTCATCGTGAGTATAAAAAGTGAGATAAGACAAACAGCGATGAGCGATCATTTTCCACACCTGCTTTTTAATTTGCAGAAATTGTAATATATTTGTAACGCACAATTTGTCAAAAAAATGTTACAATTAACATGGAAACGTGTGAAGGATAGCACCTGCCTTCGTATCGGAGATCGGGCCGTTACGGTTTTATGGAGTCTACTAAAAACAATGAAAACGGCAAAAAGTAGAATGCGGGCCGAGAGCCAGGTAGCGGGTGTGCAGTGGGGTAGGCGCAAGGGGTCACGGCAGGGTTCCACAATTTATGATTGCGCTGTGTCAAAGTGTTAATGAACGCAGTCTGTTGCTCTTTATTGAGATAACGCGCGCAATCGATGGCCGCAGCGAGCCCGGTCCATTACTTATTGCGCCCGATCTCTGGTGTCCCTTTATGTTTCTATTTATTTTTTGCTCAAAACGTTCGTGTCCAGTAACTAATATTAATCTTACACGATACAATTTAAACAGATAGTGAAACTTATATTTTTATTTTGTACCTGAATTAAGCCTATCTCAATTACTGTTGGACAAAAAAGCTATTTAAAATGAATACAAAAATAATTTAAGTTATAAATAAAAAGTGTGGACATACAGTAGTCTTGTATGGTAAATAAAAATTAATAAATGACCTATCATTATTTTATCAACATCATTGACACATGACATATCGTTTGCTGCAATTTTATATGATTACATACCTACAAAGATATGTGGCCTCATCTGACTGTGTATCGATGCGATGCGATCGGGAGATATGTGATATCATAATCAACTCATTAAACTGGATGTAAGGGAAAAGTATTTATTTTATTTTTTGATTGTTTATTGTACAAAATTTAATACATTAACAATAATTAATTTACATTACATTTTAATGAATTAAATTTAACGCTATATAGCATTTTCTTCCAGTCAACCTAAGTTATTGCATAAATTGTGTAGGTGAAGCAAAAAAAAATTTTTGAATTAATTTTTCGAATCCATCTAATAAACTGAAATTATTTATCTTTACCTTGCTTATATGATGAGTACATAAATATACTTACGAAAATCTTTACAAAAAATATGAAAAGGGAAAAATCACCTATTGACGTAAGTTGGTAGCTTACTGTGTAAGTACTAGGTGGCATTTATTTTTTATTAATTATAGTTTAGTAAATAGAATTTCTTAATGGAATTATTTTATCATTTTACCTTTATTTTATAAAGTCGTAAAACTTACAACAGTGTCATATCCAATAAGTATTTAATTAGGTTTTTAAGAAAAAAATTGCTGCAACAAAGATGATATAACATATTTTTACTCATTGACAAGTTTCTAATAAGCTGTATAACAGAGAGCTGTATAACGAGAACATTATACAAAATGAATGCATTATACAAATTTAAAACTATAAAATGCACCTACTTACATTTTTTAGCATTTTTTGTTTATTTCATATACAAAAAAAATATTCTTGAAAAAATAATACTTTGGTGTACTTGTCAAAGATTTTCAATTGCACCTTGAGAATTCTGAGAAATTGCTACAAATATTTTATTCAAACCTCACGGTACGTGAAAAGTGTATGCAACGAGTGATTTGTTGCGCACTCCATTACAACTTGAGAGTCTTAAGTTGTCAACTTATATTCCAATGAGATAGACTCGTCCGTTTCTCATTCACTCCATTCAAATAAGATTTTGCTATAGATCGGCATGTTTTATAGGAAATGTACTAAGTTGTACCTATAGGTTATATAACGTTATAGTAACAATCAACTGTCTTACTAATACCATAATACTGTTATTGTTATTTAGAAATAAGACTTCTCTTATCAAGTAAATTTCGTACAAAACAATCGATAAATACAAAATTTATTATCTAGTTTCAAGCTGTACCCAATGTAACCTACAGGGGCGATTATTATATAGTAGAGAATAAGGGGCTATGCGTTAATGCAAAGCATTGACTTATGCAGACAAGCTATCTAGAAGGTTTATTATTTGTTAACTGAGCCAGATGTCGTGATAAATTTAAGGATTTGATTTAGCATGCAATGTGATGTATAAGCGGAAGGTGTAAAATAAGGTGATTTGTCACTAACATTTCAATATCGAGTAATTTCTGAATGTTGTTGTATAGACTTGGTATTCTAGAATTCCGTACCTCAAAAATAAAACGAATCCTATAAGATCATTTCGTTGCCCATATGTCCGTCTGTTAAGACCATTTTTCTCAAGATCGCGTAGAAATTTTAAGCTGAAATTAATAATTGAGTTAAGAAGTCAACTTAATCACAGTTACTAGCATTTATGCATCGTTTTTGCCGTATTTTATATAAAAAAGTTTTTTTTGTTTTATTTTAAAATTATAGTTTATTGTTGTTAGAAAGACTTCTTTTTAATCATAGGTAGACTTTTAAATTTATCGGTATTATGATCATCAGCCTGTTCTGCT
>DWAE01000172.1:0-19989 GCA_018237945.1 Heliconius sapho
AAATTTAAGTAAATATTTCATCTCCTCGAATGGGGATCGAACCCACAACCAGTCACTTTTACAGTCACATAATGTTATAACATTTTACTTAAACCTATCAAGCAAAAGACATATTAGTAATTACATTCGATCGATGCGATTGAATTAATTAGCCTACTTATAAATACATACTAATATAATATTAATAGAAGTAGGTTAGATGAGTACCAATAGCGAGTTGTCACCTTCATTTGTATGCTTTGTGCAAAAGTAGCGATTGTCATACAAAATTCACAACTTTATTTCCTAGGTGGGTGTGTTAAAAGTTACAAAGAAACAGCCGCTTTTGTAAAAAAGCGGCCGCTTTTGTAAAAAAATTCAGTGCTAAAGTAATTTAGCACTGAATTTTTTTAATAGGATTGCTGAAATATTAATATAAATAATTTATTTTAACACACGGTTAGCGCGTATCAAATTGTTTCATGGAATAGATGTACTCGTATTTGAAAAGCTCCATATAAATATTGATAATTAATGTAATTACATCATAAAGCATAATTCCAAATATCTAAGCTAAGATGTATTGGGATAAAATTTATTTTATTATATTTTTATAACATATAGAATTTATTTAGATCAATTTTAGCCATTTACGTAATACAAGTAAAAAAATGTCAACAATAAAATAAAAAAGTCATCATATAATTTTTACAATGACTACTGATGATGAATGATGACTGCCAACATTTTTAAATAACAAAAAGGTCACAACGTCCTTATATAAAAGGGACGCAGACAACCTATATTGAATTGTTATTTCAAAATTCCTTTTTGGACCGAGTGTAATGTTTCCGATCAACTTTATTTGACTCTAGTGAATTGTAACTAATTTGTAATATTTGTAATAATTTTAGTGCTATAACGTTAATATAAATAACATATTTACTGCTCTTGTTCTTGTAAATAAACTTTTATATACAACAACATCTATTTTATTGATGTTACAATTTACATAAGTATAGTGAATTGAGTTTTTATAAGCTTTTATTTCTTTGTTTCAGAGTGCGAGTGGAATATTATGTAAACGAAAATACATTCAAAGAAAGACTGCAATTATATTTTATAAAGAATCAACGTTCGAGTAAGTAGATCGGTATTTTTTTTATTTTATCATGTTATTTTTGAAAAAAATAAGGGTAAACTAAGATATATTTAAAAATATACATAATTGTACTAGAGCCTGTTGCTAAATGTCAAATTAGGTATCAGCAAAATTAATAATTTCGAAAAATTAAGTTGTATTTCTAAGTATAAACTAATATTTTTTAAATCAACTTAAATACATATAACGTTTGTTAATACAATGTAAGTACTTATCACGAAAGTAACATAAAACTGTAATCACAATATCAGTTCTACATACGTTTCCCTTCAAAACCGAGTAATTGTCTCACCAAGCGGACACGACAGCGAGTCACTTACCAAATTAAACCGTTTAATAGAAAGCTATCGGTAAACATTATTATTTCGACTACTATCTATAGAGTTTCTAGTTACTATGTATTATTATTAAGCAAAAATATGCTTTCGAAATAAACTTATATCTTGAGACAGACACAAGACACTCCGCTCCCCACTTAAACAGATATACACAACATATATAAGAATCTTTGTAATAAACGTATTTACGTTTTAAGAATAATCATGTAAGCTTCAATATAATTCACTGGGTTTTGATTAAAATTCAAATGTATGTAAATTTCCTAAAATTTCTTACTTGCATTCAGAGATCAAAGAACACGTGCTCAGTAATTTGCGTACGTTCTTCAAATTAATTTCTCTTCCATCATAGTTTAAGGGTATAATTGTAGATATATGTATAAATATTGTATTATAATAAAATAAAGAGGCTTTGAAATAAAGACTACATCTATTTTACAATTAAATTGAATATGAAATCACCACCTTTGTGACGTGGTGGTGACCGTGGTGTATGAGCTACTACTGTATATTGTTACAGGTATATTTGTCTGTTCTAGGTTTACGGATTAGGATAGTAAATCTATTTTTCAAACTACTAGCATGCTTTCTGTACATTTTACGCGTTTGTACTGACGGACATCCCATAACAGCTAGCTGGTAAGTACTGTATATATATAATTTATGACAATTAATAACTTAAAATTGGCAAAGTAGCTTATGCTGAATTGGCGTTTCAAATACACTAAAATAAAAAAATCATATTGACATATTGAAAAGATATGATTAATTAAATGTTCTAATATATCATATAGGATTGCTTATATTCGCCTATTAATACTACGTATCTACTATAACCATATAAATCAAATGTAAACTATTTAATGTTACTATTTAAAATAAAAAAAGGTAATAAACCTCTTTTTTCTTTAAGTAGTCACAAAAAAAATACATTTCGTTTTTAAGCTATTCACAAGAGTTTTACTATTTCATTTACATATGTAGGTCACAAGTGTATTTTTTGTTCATAAAAGGGTCAATCGATCTTCGTAATATAAGGTCTTTATGTATGTATGACTGTATATGTCCAGTAATATAGATAGTAATAGACGTTGCAATAATAAATAAAAAAATTCAATTGACCTATCACGAATGCAACTCAAATCACATTATTACAGGTAAATTTATGTCAATAATCATTATATGAAATTAAGTGGAACTAGAACACCAGTAAAGCGCAGCTCACTAAATTAATCATGTGTTTCTCGTTCAACAGAATGAGTCTTTTCCCTTCCATGGACTCAATTAGAAACGAACATGTTGCATTTATTTTATAGTAACAATCTTGTTGTGTTTGTTTTAGCCCTCAAGGTTTTAATTTGAAAATAAAAAGGTATAATATCTATGTCACAGTAGAGGCTACTATACTCGTATACCATTTAAAATGTTATTCGCATATATGGCGTTAAAAGTAAATAATAATATCTATATCATCGCCATGCAGGATGTCGTGAGTTTGACGCGTCTACGGGCGTAATATTTAGATTGAGACTCTTTCACCTCAGGACCTGATTGTTTTGTGAAAGTATTTTGTTATTTTCGCTTTTATGTTATGTATTTTGATAAAATGATGCCAGACTGCAAAATAGATTGAAATATGCACAAATTATAAAATCAATATATATGTTACATGCGATTGATACACTTTAAACTTTAAATTAAATAAAAATTTCAGTTATGGATGTAGACCAGGAAATAAAAGTGAATTTGAATATTCTGCTAATCTCACTGAGGAAGAGTTCCAGGAACACCCTATAATTAATTGGGACGGTATAATATGGGTAAACCGACCGCTGTACCTATGGGGTGTTCAAGTGGTTCTTGCTATGATTTCTTTAGCAGAAGCAATTTTGCTTGTTTACCTCGGCTACAAGGTAAAAAATAATGAAACTATCTTTTAATTATAATATTAGTAATTATAATAATCAATCTAATATCAGCGAGGCGTTGGGTTAAAAGAAAAATGAGAGATTTTAATTGACGATAATACTGTAAAATACGTTAAAAGCACGCCACCGGAAGAACACATGAATAAGAAGTTGATAAAAACAAAAAAAACTTAATTTTGCGGTGGCCGTAAGCGGTCTGTGTAATAAATAATACAGTCATATTTTAAGAAAATATATTATATGTAGTGCTTGCAATTTATATAAAAAATCTAAAGTTACGTTATACTGCGATCAGCTCAATTGTTATAAGTAATTAAACAATGAACAAAAACTTTTGTTTCGAGATTCCATACAGACTTAGTAGAGTTTGTGAAGAAACTCAAATTATTCAATAGTTTTTATATTAGTTCAATTTGTTTTAAGGGCAACATCTGGCAACAGGTCTTATCGTTTCATTTTATATTGGAAATGGTGAACACTGTTCCGTTCGCGCTGACTGTAAGTATTCTCGTTAATACGTAATAATGTATAAAAAGCTTCACGCTGTATCCCGCACACAGCAGCGTAGGCAGCGGCAAACTAGTGTTAAGACACTCCATTCCCCACTTTCTGCCGAATTCTGGAGGCATTGCGTGTTGAGTGTATGCAAGATAAAACGTGAAGCTGAAAAAAAAACAATATTTGTTTATTAGCTACATATATTATATTTTTTTCAGATACCATTTCCACCTCTTCGCAACTTGTTTATACCTGTATTTTTAAATTGCTGGCTTGCCAAGAGGTCACTGGAGAACATGTTTGTAAGTATTCAAATGAATATACTTATATTATTCATTACTTATAAAATTGCTAATATTTCTTTACATTTAACTATATATTGTTGTTACAGAACGATTTGCATCGGGCAATGCAAAAGTCACAATCGGCACTATCGCAACAACTCATGATATTGTGCGTCACCTTGCTTTGTCTAGTATTTACTAGGTAAGTAAAACTCACAGCTTACAAGTATCCACGACAAACAACAGAAATCAGAAATCAAGCAACGCCAAGCCATGGCGTTGCTTGATTTCTGCAAAATTCGGCAAAATTAAAATGAAAAAATAAAAGAATCGCTTAACATTTTCCGCGAAAATAATTCGGAACCATGTTCACAACAACATGCCCTTATAATTTACACCTTTCAAGATTTTCTCTACCACTTTGAACCTTTTACGTATATTGAGTAAAAACATTTTCATTTTCTCGAATTTGTTTAAGAATATCAAATTATGTCTATAAATGAAATATAAATCGCTCATACATTACAACAAGACTGCGTTTTATTTGTAAAAGCTCTATTTTTTTATACGGATACAGAGGAAACAGATTTATAAACAAATCGTATTATTAGCAGGTTAGACGGAAAGAATCTGGAAACCTAGTGTTAAGACACTGCGTTGATTGAGACACGTTTGTGAGGAACACTTTCTGCCGAATTCTGGAAGATTTGCCTCCTTACCAGAGTGAAGCAATATAAATTAAATATTCGCTTTCCTCGAACGGGCATCGAACGCACCACTTGTCGCGTTTATAGTCGCAAGTTTGTGCAGTAATTAATTGATTATTTAATTTGATAAACCAATATTAATATACATTTTGTCAGCGTTTGCGGGATTCAACATTTTCAACGCGCCGGCCACCGTCACCTCAACCTGTTCCAAGCAACTTATTTTGTTGTGGTGACATTCTCCACCGTGGGCTATGGGGACTTCGTGCCTGATATATGGCCATCCCAACTCTTCATGGTCATAATGATCGGAGTTGCCCTCGTTGTTTTGCCGACACAGGTTAGATATTTACATCTCACTTTTATTTACCGGTAATTTAATTGGTAATCGGTAAGTTAATCGGATTATTTCAGGTCTTTATAGTTTAATGTGGTATGGATTGTATGACAATATACTTTAATGACGTCTAACTCAGTTTTTAAGATACTTGAAAAACCCTTTTGAAAATTATTGAAATATGTATTTGAAAGATGACGAAACACCGTAACGTCATTCACTACCATCTTTGAAATGTATCACATATGCATAGTGGATACATTACTCAAGCTGTTAACACAATGTAGCGTTGAAGGCCGCACTTTCTCGTTCGCAAAATTAATTAGGCTACAAAATCTTAAAGATTTAATGTTGTTCCTCATTATTGCTGTTTGACATTTATCTATAAAATATAATATAACAAAACTGTAATTTTCTTGCTAAATATAATAAGTAGGTAGTAAATGTACACAAATATTTGGCAGATTTACATGCTTTTTTTTAGTTCGAAACTATTATATCAATATATTTCCTATCAGTTTTTAAGCATTCATTTCAAAAAACATTCCCACATCTTCTTTTTTATAGAAATCGATGTAAAAAATAACACTATAAAAAATATTACCTTTTCAGTTTGAACAACTCGCGTTTACATGGATGGAGAGACAGAAACTAGGAGGCTCGTACTCGTCGCACCGTGCCCAGTCGGAGAAACATGTGGTCGTGTGTTCGACGACTCTACACGCAGATACCATTATGGATTTCCTAAACGAATTTTACGCTCACCCTTTACTACAAGATTATTATGTAGTTCTTCTATCGCCTATGGAACTTGACACTACTATGAGAATGATTTTACAGGTTAAAGTGATAAAAAAATAAATTCAATTTAAAAAAGTATAATAACAAATTCATCTGAATGATATGAACAATTCCACTTTCTAGGTTCCCATTTGGGCCCAAAGAGTTATTTACATCCAAGGGTCGTGCTTGAAGGACACTGATCTCATCCGCGCCCGCATGAATGAAGCAGAGGCTTGTTTTATATTGGCTGCAAGAAATTATGCGGACAAAACAGCTGCTGATGAGCACACAATCCTTAGGTGACAGTACAAAATAATCTTAATACTATAAAAAAGCAAACACTATAGTCTACTCGTGGCGCAGGGGCATTAGCGTGTGACTGTAAGCGACAGGTTGTGGTTTTAATTTCTAAAAAAAAGTATTTCCTATTTTAATTTATTTGCTCTGGTGTCTGCTAGGTTCCCTCTGCCTACCCAGCTGTGTGCAGGTTAAAGCGGTGAAAAGAAACATACATGATGTACTGAAAGGTTTATGGTTCTTGTTTTCATAAATTACAGATCTTGGGCAGTAAAAGATTTTGCTCCAGATGTTCCTCAATATGTACAGATATTTAGGCCAGAAAACAAGTTGCATGTGAAATTTGCAGAATTTGTAGTTTGTGAAGATGAATTTAAATATGCACTACTTGCTAACAACTGCACATGCCCAGGAGCATCTACTCTTGTTACATTGTTATTGCATACTAGCCGGGGACAGTAAGTTCATACTTATTATATATTTAATAAAAAGAATAAAAATATAAAAGATATATCATATTGACAATAGAGTCTTGTAACAAAAAACACTTGACATTTGTAGGGAAGGACAACAATCACCCGAAGAGTGGCATCGTCTGTATGGCAAATGCTCTGGCAACGAAATTTATCATATTGTTCTCGGTGACAGCCGATTCTTTGGAGAATATGAAGGCAAAAGTTTCACTTATGCCAGCTTTCATTCACACAGGAAGTATGAAAACTCTTGAAGTTTTTTGTATATGACATAAAAAATACAGATAAATATAAATTCTGTGACGGTTTTTTCTAGATACGGAGTTGCCTTAGTGGGTGTCCGTCCAGCTGAATTGCCTGAATTTTACGAAGAAACTATACTTCTCAATCCTGGCCCCCGCCATATTATGAAAAGCAGTGACACATGTTATTACATGAGCATTACCAAAGAAGAAAATTCAGCCTTCGTAGTTTCTGATAAGCAAACAGAAAGTAAACCAAACACCATACCAAAAGATCATACCACCTGTAGTCTCCTTTCGAATGAGAAGAAACCTGGGGACGCAGAAGGCGGCACCGGACAGCACAGACGACCAGACGGTACTAGCGCGGCTCAGTTCGACCTACCACAAGTGGTTCTACAAGCTCCCCCGAGTTCCACGTCAATTTCATCGTCATCACGCATCAACCAAGCTAAAACTGTTTCATCCGCTAATTTAACTGTTGCTGGCTGTGAGTGTCACAGTTAGATTATTGAGCTTAAAGTAGATCGTACTCGATCGCGTTCACATTATTACTAGCGATCGTTTGACCTACTTTATATTTTTTTTTTGCTTAAGTTGCTCGATGTCATCAAAATTATTATTTTTTTATACTTAAACTCAATCGTCGGATCAATTGGCAGATCTGGACAGAGAGCAGCTCGTCATTTGAAAGGATGTATGGGTAATTTCAATCAAGGTAAATTTTGAAATCCTGTTTGACTAATATCATTCGGAAAATATTATTACACTAAAAACAGTGGTAAAATTAATATGCAATGCCTTCAAATATTGCCTTGTTTTATATATTATTTAGCAAAATGATAATTATTAGTTTAGTAATGATAATAATTAGTATTATAAAAAACAAAATTTTGAGCTCCTTGCATGATTAGCTGATATTATGCCGCATTTATACTTATCAGCCACGGTTGATCGAAACAGAAGTTCTTTAATTGAATGTACATATAGCAAAATATAGCGAAATGCAACCTTTATATTAGATTTTATTAATTATTTATATTAAATAATTAGTAGATTTGCCATAACGTTGCACTCTTTCCCATTTTAGAATTTGTTACTTGGTTATTTGATGAACTGCATATACATATATATCATATTTTGCCGTAGTTACCTTAGTATGAATCCAAACTCATTGGTTATAATCATTCTAATCACAATGTCATATAGACTTCAATATGTAAATCTACTGATGCGTTTAAAGTAGACCGACTAACATACAATTGAAGACGCTTCAATATTTTTAGTAACAAAATGTTGTCTTTATCAATCACGATTCTAAATATTTTTAATTCCTCAATATAAATATCATTTAGTTTTTCTAAATATCTACTTTACTGAAAAGTGCTAAAGTGTAATTGAAAATTACGTTACTTTATTATGTTAATCTAATATTCCAAATTTCAAATTTACAGCTAAATTCGGTGACGCACCACCAACATCAGCTACTGACTCGAGAATTTGTCTTAAAGAATCACCAGCGACTGACAGCGCCACTGACAGCCATTTATTGCTACCACGACCTGACAATTCAAATTTTCTGAGCCCCGATTCTCTGAGTTGCCGACGAGGTATAAGATACTATTTATATTTTTTATATAAAATAACATATTTTTTAAAGACTTTTGTTGACAAATTGCGCGATAAAATAAATAAAAATAAATAAATTTCATGATACATTTCAGGGAGCAGACGGCCATCGATTCTGCCAGTGCCCGACATGGTAACCAGCAGTCTTAATATAGCTTCCGATAATCAAGATGAAGAAGCTGAAGGTGATGAAAGCGAGGATGAGTTAGATGACGACGTCCCATGGCGTTCGCCTTCCGAAAAGATTGCGTAAGACTTCGCAGATTGATTCGCCGTACTTGCGATCACGCACGCATGCCTTTTTATTTTACCACTACGCTGTTTTTTTCATTTATACGTAGAAAATCTTAGAATTTATATCTCGAACATGAATGTACATTGTGTATTCTTCTGTTATTAAAGCTTTCAAAATATACATCTAGCCCAATGTAGATTTATAAAACAAATGCAAAATTTTATTGCTAGCTTTTGTTTCCAAAATGAATACACATTGATATCGTGTGTATCAAAAGTTATAATAGAAATTCAATTTTGCACATTTTTTATTTACGTCAATATAATTGTGATACATTGTATTGATCACGTGTTATTGGCGATTTCCAATTTTATTTTTTATTGTTTTAGCCTGTACATTCAATCGTGTAGATAGAGCGAGCGGATCTACAGCTGCATGAATTCTGCACAAAGTACGTCATTGTTATTTTTCTTGTAAATACATTAACATCAAACACAGATTGCTTGGCTTCTATACAGTTCACACTAGCACTAACTAATCTCTAAATTTGCCATCAAAATTATGAACCGTTAAATAGATTTGTATTTTTTTCACCTTTTGAATTTTATATATTGTATAGAAAAAGAGATCAAAACATAAAATATATATTGAAGCTGTTTGCTTTGTTAAAAATTATAAGAATTCAAAAGATATACATCAGACTCTCGTGAGCTAACCATAATATCTATATCATATAATGATAAAAATTTGCAAAAATTATTTAGTTCAAACTACAACGTCAACTGATCAATTTCTTCGCTTAGAAAATCTTCAATATTAAAAAAAATACTACACGGAACTATTTGCAATTCGACTATTTAATCCTACGTGAAGACGGTGCCAATAAGGTTTCTACAAATTGATTTGGTCCTATAATAACCTAGATAGAAATAAGTTTTTTAACATCCATCCGGAGATACCTAAAATTTCAGCTTGTTTTTTAAGAACAGTCGTCTGACCAAAAATAATCTATACTAAAAAAATGCGGAAACCAAAATTTTAGATAATTTTAGACCAATTCCGGTGGATTACTATTGCGGGGATCCCTTGAAGCGTTTTAATTATGAAGTTGCCTCTTTTACGGGTGTAAAAAAATTTGGACGATAAATAATAAATGAGGAAACCGAAAGTAAAGCAAAGTCAATTCATCGGAATAAGTCATATTTGTGTCAGAAATATAGGCAATTTATGTTTTTTATAATTTTAAAACGGCTGTTTCTTAAAAATCTAAAATTGAAATCTTAGCATCGGCCTGTAAAAACAATGTTTGTGAGTTCGATAACTACTCAGAGAAAAAAAATATACTCGTTTCAAAGACAAATCGTGGCATTAATACGCAATACCTCGAAGATTGGGTACGCTAAGTGGGGAACGGAGTGTCTTAAGCCTATCTACACTGATATATGAGGATACAGCGTGAAACTAAAGAAAAGAATAAATGCATTTTCGCCTAGAGTATTATAGGATTATATATTTGTACTGACCTCATCAACATCCTCTTCACAGGAATTGGTAAAATTTTCAATAATGTTATACATTTTTATCAGCAATATCCTTAAATTTTCCATATTATTTTTTTATTTATATTCAAACGTCATTCAATCATTTCAATTCAACAACATTCAACAAACATAATTGCATGAGCCAAAAACAATTTAATTTAATTCCATAATAACGTAACATTCTCAACAAAATTAATGCATTGTAATATTAATTTAAAGATGTTATAAGACAAACAACTCTATTTATAAAACAGTATTAATATTTTAAATAGTTTTTAAGACTTAGAACTTAACATAGAGCACGATCCCAAAAGCTAGCACAGAATGTTACCCTTCGTAAATGTGTTAGTTGATACGAATGTGTGCATTGTGCTCGTACCCCTGAGTCCTGAGTATGTCCTTACTGCTGCGGCGGACGCAGTGACGACGCCACCACAAGCTCGCTCTCCTCGTTTGCTGGCAGTGAACCACGATCTGCCTGGCGCAATGACTTCACCAGGTAAGCATGATATAATGAAATATAAACACGTTAATACCCCAATATTCCCGAGCTTCTTGTACTTTCATATTTGTGTAGATGTTTCAAATATCAAGTACTTAATTGCTTGTTCATCAATTTTCAGAGATAGTAAATGTAATAACAAATAACGGTATTGATCTTTACAAATTTTCTTAAAAAATATCTTTAAGTCAATTCTTGAATTTCAAATGTTTGTCAATTAAAGACGATCAACTTAACTAACTTGTTAACATTACGGTAGCCAGATATCGAGTAATAAAAAAATCTTTTCATTTCATTTTTGATAGAATTCGCTTGCTGTGAATGTTAGATTTTAATGGCACTTTATGAACTCTCACAACTTCTTAATTATCCTATTTAACTTTTTATATAATTAAATTATTTCTTATATTTAATTTATAGCTTCTTGTGCATCAATTTACTTTTATATTTTTATTTATACTAAGCTTTGCTTTAGCCTCTCAGTCGTATTTATTCAATATAATATTTACAATAGCATTACAAGTAATGTGTTTAATACAAATTACAGGATTGTAAAAGGCTTTCCTCCTGTATCACCTTTCATCGGCGTGAGCCCCACCCTTTGCTACCTGTTAAAAGAGAAGAAGCCACTGTGTTGTCTTCAATTGGCTCAAGTATGCGAACATTGTGCGTACCGAAACGCAAAAGAATATCAATGGCAAAACAAGACAATCATCCTTGCAGCAGATTACGCTTCAAATGGCATTTATAATTTTATCATACCCCTACGAGCCCATTTTAGATCTAAGACGTCGCTTAATCCAATAATTCTGTTATTAGAACGACGACCTGACATAGCATTCCTCGACTCTATTTCGTACTTTCCTCTAGTTTACTGGATGATGGGTTCTATTGATAGGTGAGTAATAGTAATAAATGAGTAATAGTAATGGTGAGTAATGAATGAATACTGAGAATACGATGAAAACCTAAAACTCTATAATTTAATATTGTTACAGCTTAGATGATCTTCTAAGAGCTGGCATAACTCTAGCAGAGAATGTAGTAGTTGTGAATAAAGAGTTGTCTAACTCCGCCGAAGAGGACAGCCTCTCCGACTGTAACACCATTGTAGCAGTTCAGACGATGTTCAAGTAAAATTCATGTTTTATTTTTCCTTTTTTAAAACTAAAATGTACTACTTTGTGTGACAAAACAGCGAGTGACGCCTTGCGAACATTTCTCACAAGTGGCCAGCGATTTAAATATAAATTTTATGAATTATTAAATATTGTGCTTGGCGAAATAAGCTCTTCGAATGATGATTTTCTGTTCTTAGAAATATTAAATGTTGTTTATTCCATTTCAGATTCTTTCCGTCTATTAAATCCATAACGGAGTTGTCCCAGTCGTCAAACATGAGATTTATGCAATTCAGGGCTCACGACAAGTACGCGCTACATCTTTCCAAGATGGAAAAGGTTCTTTATTACTATTTAATCCGTTTACATTTTTATTAAATTATAATTTACGCATAATTATATTTACTACAGCATTTATTTCTGCAGCGAGAAAAAGAGCGAGGTTCTCATATATCTTATATGTTTCGGCTACCTTTTGCCGCTGGATCCGTGTTTTCGGCCTCCATGTTGGACACTTTGCTCTACCAGGCCTTTGTCAAAGATTACGTTATTACATTTGTGAGGCTTTTACTCGGTGTTGATCAAGCTCCAGGCTCAGGCTTTCTGACATCTGTAAGTTGTTAACGTATTAGTTATTGAGCTTGCGAAGATCTTAAATTTCACTGTGCCATTAATCATTTCATCTCATGATCTCGCAATGCGATGTCACTTTTCTGAGTTTATAACTGTTGGCGACTTGTTTCGTATAGTCTTATAATTATGTATAACATTGAATGTGACTTGAAATTGTATAAATAATCTTTTACCTTGGGCTTGTGACAGATGAAAATAACTAAAGAGGATATGTGGATACGCACATATGGTCGTTTGTATCAGAAGCTATGTTCAACGACATGCGAAATCCCTATAGGGATTTATCGCACCCAGGACACTAGTCTCGCTGATCAATCGCACCACGTGAGTATGTCGCCACGGGCCCCGTCGGGGTGGTTTTGGTCACGCTTCGCGGGAATGCGAACATCGCGCGAGTCGGTGAGTCGGTCTACTACTCTCAGAAAGCTCCTTAAATACAGTCCTTCGCTTCATCTCACACTTTATTTTAATTTACACTTATTTGTATACTAATAATGATTCTGCCAAGTAAACACTATGTAGTCCTAGTCCTTGGACTGTATTTTAGGTAACTCTTTTTAAACATATTTTATCTTTACTTCGGGTCAACGTGACTCTCACCACATACTGTCTATATGTACTTACATTTATTGCCTACACTTGTGGCGTCTCTGTAAATTAGTTTTGCATTTGTACAATTTATATTTCTTGTAAATTACTAAACGTTTGTTCATAAAGCAAGTTCTCATGCTTAATTTATCTTCAATGCAACCTGCTACAGCCAAAATATCGAAACTACGCTTATGCGGAAACACGGATCTGACTAAAGTGTGTTTTAAAACGATCTAGAAGCGTGGCGCGTCACTATGAATTAAAAAAATAATAATTCAACAATTTATGAATATCTGTATCGAGCTCGATGGTCGCAATCCCGCAATAATGCTTTGTGAGTTTTTGCATGATCTGTTAGAACAATAGATGAGAGCGACATCATTACATTAACGTAGCGATTGACCATTGCCGATGTAATTTGCCAGAAACTTACGTTATACGCAGATAGAGTAAACACCCTTCATCAGTATCCGATATTAAGATAATCTTGCATGATTTGTTATACAACTTACATCAATCAATAATGAACAAATGCTTAAATATGTATAAGAACTTTTAGATTTTTTCTGTTTGAAAAATTTACTACTAAGTAACTTGTGAAAAATGTATGGCATGTTTCAAATATTAAAAGCTTATCACTTTGATGCTCTCTCGATGGACAGTACATTGAATTGAAATTAAAGATAACTCCTTTCTTACTCCTACTTTAAAAATATGATGTTAATTACATATGAAAAAAGGAAAGATATGAAAAAAAAATAAAAAGCAGAATCGAGTGAGCGTCATACTAGAATAGTGTAGCTTTAGCAGAAGTATCACTAGGAAAGTTACAGCAGGCGGCTGGAGAAGCAGGGGAGGCTGGGGACGGAGGAGATACTGAACCCCAGCGCAGAGGGAGGTCCCGCCAACGCCGCGGTACTACGGGATGCCTCAGTGGCTGCTACGGCGACCGTACCCCCGCGGTAAGCTCTAGCCGCAAATGGTGTTCAACGTCGGCGACTAACTACTATTTACTTGTTGAGTTATATTTACCACTAAATCTGCCTCTCGCCAAATAGACCTCTGATTAACCTAATACTGGTTAGTCGTCAACATTCCGACCTGGTTCGAGCTGAAAACTGTACTTTTAATGAATTATTTAATCGTTTTGATAACAGACGCTGTAACGAAGGTATTTTTTCATTACCAATTGTTTCATTATGTCATACCATATTCTTACGAGCGACCATATCGTCGCTGTGGATAGAAATATATTTTTTGAAGCTTTAAATTAGCCTAGATTCTAGTAGTGACTACGTTAAAAGCATTGCAGTTTGCGTTATTTGCATTTAGATCTATTAGATACAATGTAGTCGTTAGTTTGGATAATTCCGTTTAAGGACTATGATCCATAGCATATATTGTAGAGCGGATGTCCCATGCACATGCTGTTTTAACATGAATAAAAATTATTTAGTAATAGATAGGTAAAGCCTAATAATATTAATAATATTTTGTAATATTGTATATTCTGCATGAAAGTAATACTATTTTTTAAAGAAAGGTTTGTATATACATAATATGTATCTTGACAATAAAAGCACTGAAAAATTAATTTAACTAAATTAGATTTAAATGTTGCAACATTACGCACATTTGTAATTGTTTAATAAGATTATAGCAACAGAATCAATTTCATAATGAATCTTTCAGTATTCAACAAGCTTGGCTGACGAAGCGAGAGATAATCATGCTCAGCAAATTGAAAGGGCAGAAATTGCAAATCTTGTTCGATCTCGAATGGAATCACTCAATTTAACAGGTGTTGACTATGATGATGTTAGTGAAAAACGAAACAGCCTGTCATACGTAATAATAAACCCAAGTTGCGATCTCAATTTACAAGAAGGAGATATAATGTAAGCAGTAGGACTTAAATTAATTTCAAAATAAAAAGCTCCAGTTCAGTACATTCTACTCTAAATATGTACACTATATTAATAATGTATTTTTTCAGATATTTAGTACGCCCATCTCCATTTTCTGCACAAAAAACCTTTGAACGTCACAATAGCCGGCGTAAGTCAAACATCAGCTTCTGCTCCGGTGCCCTGATCCAGGCTGCAGCGGCCGGCAGCCGTCGTGGGTCCATGCTCGGAGGAGGGTCCAGCCTCTCGCCTCGTGCACCGCCCCTAACTTCCACAAAGGCAAATTCACTTTCCCTACCTGATAGTCCTACAGTTATAACCGATTTTCGTGGTCGTTCAAACTCTCTTCGTATCGTTGATGATATCTTACTTCGTCGCTCTAACTCCCTTCGACAGGGACTCGGGACGGGAGCAACTTCACGCCGCCGCAAGAGTAGCCTCGAGGAAATTGGCATCTCACACTTTAATTCCTTACTGCAACACCAACAGCAGCAGCAGCAACAGGATGCGAATGCTATTAAGATAGCTCTGAACGGCAGCATCGGGCTAGAGGTGACGCCTCCAGACGAGGGCCCTACAGATCGGCTAGGCATGGTCGGCACCTATCAAGATATAGCATCTGCGCTACCATCTACGTCGACCAGCCCCGGGTTGCCGCCAGCCTCGCCGGATCCGCAGCATCTTCAGGGAACTATCGTATGATACAATCTTATGTGGGGACGGCGACTCGGTTCCGTCTTGAGGAATAGGAGGAAGTGAGCCGGGCCTCTCCGGCTTCCCTTGCTTTCCCCGGAACAACTTCTTGTTTCGTAGCGTCTCTACTGTGCACGTATATGTAGTGTCTCAACTAAATGTCTCCAAAGAAACTACTACTACTTGAGTGTGTGGATCAGGACAATACGCATTGGTGAAATCAGTGTATTGTATGCGGGATCAACTAGTTAATATGTAAAGGGAATCATGTGGCCTAAGGCTGTACATAGCGGGGCTTTCTTTGGTCTTAATGTATTGATCTGTAAATAAAAATGTGTTTATTACTAAACTCTTCACTATAGAAAAATATTTACAAGATATTATTTGTGTATCTACTATTCTAATACTAAAAGAATATCAAAAATCTAGTACATAATATATAATATAGTGAAAATCTACATAATGTTTTAGAAATATTAGATGTATATCAATATAAATTTCAGAATAATACCCATTTAAAAAGTATAAAGAATGTATGTACATTAATGTTAGATTCGTTGATTCAAATTTTAATTCAAATAGCATCAGTGGCATTCAATAAAGTCTATATGACCTCAAAATGGCCTATTATTTATATCACTCAAACAAAAACTGACCGTACTCGATTGATAGTTGTGGGTTTAATCCCTACCCAAACAAATAATTAGATTAATATATCTATTTTCATTTCCCCGATCTGCATGGGCACATCTAGGGATATATTACCAAAAAGGGGATTGACTTTAGCTTACAGCTAAAGTCAAGGCCCTTTCTGGTCTTTTCTTTTTCTTCACGTTTAATTTTTAATTTTTTTTATTTCTGGGGTGGGCACTGACCACCCGCTCCTTATTCCTACGCCCATGGCGATATGGTAGCAAACAAAAATCTAACGTAGTTATCATTACTTTAATCAATAATATTCATCCGAGAGTGTAGTGGCCCAGTGATATCAAGCGTATGACTGTAAACGTGATATAAGTTATGATTTCTTAACTCTGGTAACAAGGCAAAGCGCGGCGTTGAGTTCCGCCAGTCATTACGCAATGCCTCGAAAAATAGGCAAAAAGTGGGGAGGGGTATCTTGACAATAGGTGCTCTCTGCCAACCTGCTACATGAGGGATACAAGAAGAAATATAAAAATGAATGTATAATAAAATATAAAGACCAGTTTTTTAGAAAGCACTTAAATTTACAATTAAACATCAGAAAAAATATGGTTTTTATTATTTGAATAGAGAAACTTTATAATTCTTATTAAAAGCGACGTTTCGAACACTTTGCTTTGCCGTGACCACGGACTATTGCAAATGTGTTATCTTAAATATACGCGAATAATCCGGTTAAAATAGTCTCATTTAAAATGTGTAATAATCGTGAAAATCAAAGAACTTATTACTTGAAAAATATCTTTATTCTTTAAAAAACTCGGATATTCGGATTCGTATCCGCGGATATACATTGTTAACACACGAATTGATATTGTACACGAACCGGCACATACCTCATATAATCGATAACAGTTTAAGCAACAAACATAAATACAGTAGAATGTTTTTACACTGAGTCTCGCAAGTTAATTGCATATGAAATCAATTATACTACAGATTTCAAACGACAGTTATTAGATTTTTTTATTGTCAGTAAAAATCCATACGAATGTCATCTTGGAAAATCATCACATTTGTTTCAGTGAATGTAAGTAACTTGTTAATAATATTGTAAAAAAAATCAAATGAATCAGCTACACTCTGTATCCAGCACACAGCAGGGTAAGCAGAGGGAACCTAGTGTTAAGACACTTCGTTCCCCATTTTCTCCTGAATTCTGGCATTGCGTATTGAGTGACGAAACTCGTGCCGCGCTTTGCTTCGACATCAGAGCGAAGAAAAGAATATAAATTTAAATAAATATTTATTTCATTTCCCCGAATGGGGATTGAACCCACAATCAGTCAAGTGACTGTTAGTCACACAGTCGTGCCCCTGCGCAACGACTGGCCTCTAAGAAATGTGTTAATAAAGTTAGATAAGAGAAATTGAGTTAAAGTTTTGTGGAAAATAATGTCGTGGCCATTTTCCAGATTTTGCTGACTATTATTATTAGTACACAACCATTACAAAATGTGAGTAAATAACTCGTTACGTTACTTACGTTAAAAAACATTGATCTTTTCTATTTTTATTACTGTAAGTTATAATTTAAGTATATACCTATAGATATATTTTGTATCTTTATTTATTTCAATGGTTTTCTCTAAAAGCCATATAAGATATCTCACTTCACTTATAGATATTGAAGTCATTTAAATTTTATGATCATGGACATAGTAATATATTTTGTTTATAATTTAAATACTTGATACTAAACGTGATATTGATGAATTAATTATTGAAAATTTATATTAAACGCTGGTGGCTTTCTGGCGTTTCTGTAGGCTGATTTTATGTATCAACAAAATTCTCAATTTAACAATTGCTTCCCGGTCTTTGTTTAAACAAAAATAGGACAGGGAGTGTCAAGAAATTATATTGTCAACGTTCTAAATCTTACTATTTTTTGCAGGTGGAAAGATCATGTTCAGCAAAGGTATTAAATACATAGGATATTATAGAAATTTATTTTACGAATTGTTTGTTCCTCAAACTATTTTTTTACCTTGAAAAAAATATTCTAAGAATATTTACACACAACACTTGAATTAATTTTAATATCAGTAGGTATTATTCAATATAACATTATTTTTTTGTGTGTCACGCTGTATCCCGCACACAGCAGTGTAGGCAGAGGTTACCTCCGTTACCCATTTTCCACTGAATTCTGGAGGCATTGCGTATTCAGTGGCGGAACTCAACGCCGCGCTTTGCCTCACCACCAAAGTGAAGAAATGAAAATATTATATATTTTTTATGTTACCTCGACTGGCCTCTATATAATATATTATTATTAACATGATCAAAGTACAAAAATAAAGAAATTCCTTGGTTTGGTTGCAATTAGATTATTTCGAATAATTACAGTGTAAAGGCAACGATTGTCACTCCAATGTAAGTACTTTAAAAACGTAACGCACAATAAAAATGTTTCAGTATACATTTTTTAAAAGCTTTAAATATATCGACTGTTTACGTTTCATTCTATATTTATTGTCCAAATCAGGAAATCTCTATGTAATCATGCTCCTGATGACGAATTCGCCACCATAGTCTCGTCTAGATTATGATGGCGAATATAGGCGCAATAAAGATCTTAAATACATTATTTTTTTATCTCCACAATATATTCCAACCATAGTAGGGCATTTCAGGAAACCTAGTTTTAAGACATGCCGTTCCCATTAAGATTAAGATACCGAATTCTCCAGGTATTTTACCATATATGGTAAAATACGAGGTATACCTCGGCGTTGAGTTCCACCACGCAATATGCTGATTGGCGGGACTCAACGCGGGCGGCGTTTGTATTGTTACCAACCTTGAGCGGGGAAATGAAAACAAAAAATTATGGTAAAGCATTAAATATTTCAGTGTACTGGCAGCATGTCTACAGCCTTGGTAAGTATTCCTTATATTAACTTAACCTAACTTTAACTTAAACAGTTTAATAATTTCTGTTAACTATTAGACATATGGATAAAGATTATATTTTTTATATTAATAAGAGCTTATCAAGAATTTACAAAAAAATATTTCATTTAATTACAGGTACATTTTAAAATTATTATTATTTTAGTATTTTATTTATTTTATAAGACAAGTGTAGTCTATTAAGTGTATCTATTTCAATTATACTTCCGCTTTTCACCGCGTATTAATATATAAAAAAGAGAACAAAGTGATCTTTGTTGAAATACAAAAAGGAAATTTAGAAAATTATTTATATGCTTCGAACATAACAGACGAGACAGTCAATAGTAAAACAGTAGGGTCAGAGCTTCGTTAATTTATAAAGCCTGACAGTTTCTATCAGGGAATATGGAGTGTGGGTGGTGGTTACTTCGGCAGTTATTAGGTAACTAAGATGCAATAAATAGAACCTTAAAAATTGTAATTTCAATTTTTATGTTTATGTT